>JARGYA010000376.1:0-131898 GCA_029204335.1 Mycena vulgaris | reverse complement strand
CAATTCTTCTCTCCTGAGTATGTTCATGAAACCCCCCCACATGTGCGGTGCGTATAGGTGTATGTCGAGGCCGCTTCTTCGGCAGCCACAAGGGCTTCGTCGTTCCTTCCAACTCCGGCTAAGCAATTTGAAAGAGTTGTGAGTGAGTGCACGAGGGCATGTTTTTGCAACGCCATATTATCCCCTTCTACATCTCTCGGCCGCAAGCCGCGACACACTCGTTCTGCGTCCTCAACAGCCTTCCCGAGCTGTCCTTAAGCCTCCGGGCAGCGGCAAGATCTGCTGGTAGAATAGTGAGTATCCGTAGATGTATGGATATTTGACCCTGAGCCCGCTCGACCTCGCCGCATGCGTCCCTGAGAAGTTTCACTGCTTCCCAGTTTCTCCTCCCGTCCACTGGAGAATCTGTTTCCAGATCATGTAATAATTCAAACGTTCAGACTGCCCGTCGTTTCTTCAATAACAAGTAGATGCAGCCTCGATTACTTGGGAAAATTTGGCCCATGTCCCAGAGAATGAAGGTTCGACGCACAAGCCAGAAATCTATACCACTATAATCTTCATCCCTTGGGCTGCACCGAAGGCATTCGACTGCCTCATCACATAATGCTATAGCATCATTGAGGAACCCGGCTTTCCACAAAACATAGAAAAAATTCCATACATGCCGCCGAGCTTGTAAGACAAGCTGTGGGACTGTGCGGAGGTGCCCCACGATTTTGTCATGATTTCCACCAGGACCACTTTTGGGCGCGAGTGACAAGCGGAAAGATCCCGTTCGAAAGACTGAGAAATAATGACCCATGTTTATCTGGCAGTCGATCCAAAGGCTGATCATGCATTGAATTTAATAATCTCGCGAAAAGCAGCGATGGCTTGGTCGAAGTGCGCGATGAAGATATTTTCGATTAGAGGCAAACCCAAATCCCGGCTGAAAATAACGTGCCCGTATAACATCCTTGATCACCGCACTGCAGTCATGGACCTTCAACTCTCTAGATGAATCCAGTACTGGGGTGCGATGAAGTGTCTGGGTTCCAGAAAGATACGCAGATTCCGAAATCTGGTGATTCTTGTTGGACATGTACGCATATGCATGGAGATGGTGAAGGAATGGAGCGAAAATTGTTCTGGAGTAGACGCGAGCAAGATCCCGGAATAAATCATGTCGTCTGCAGCATGGTGAAGGAAAGACGCCTCCCTCCGCCACATGGCAAAGTTGGTCATGAATGTGTCATGACTTTTGCGGGTGGAGGATATTGAGTTTTGGGAAACCTGAGAACAGTCTGGAACCCCTCTTTTGCTGCTTCATATGCCGCGACATGTCGCTCAGCAGACGCAAGGGCCACAGCACGAGCAAAAAAGGCAGCAGAAAATTTCACTGCCTTCCAGTCATCTGGTTCCCCCCAACAGGATACTTCCGCGGCCGCCTCGACGAGTTGCACTGCCATTCCGCGAAACACGGCTACAGCTTCTTCGGCAATGGAAATGGCAACCTCTAGTCGGCCAGTCATCCGCAAATTCTCTGAATGTGTGATCAATATTGTGCCAAGCAGTGACCAATCTTCCACATCCGGGGAGAGCTCCTGCCACAATCGACACATGTCCATCGCTCGTTGACTGGCCTCTGTGGCAAGATCCCATCGCAACTGATGTTGATATTGAAGCGAGAGTTTGTCGGATGAAATGGCAAGGTTGGGTAAAGTTTCTGGAGCCGGCTGAAAGCCACTGGCAGGGAGGCGCCGCAGGATTTGGATTATCATGAACTCCCAGGCTGTGGCTTCTGAGTTCATTCCCAGAAAAGCCAGTTTACTGCCGAGGTCGAGGATGCCTTCAATCAATGAGAACTGGATTTCTGCGTGGCTCTCCTTTATTGCAAAGATCACCGCGAGAATTTGATATAGAATGTGGTCGGGTGAAGTTGGACGGAGGAAAGACAGATTGGTGCCATCCCAGAGCGGCGTGTCCAGGACCAGAGGCCTTCCCGCAACCGAATGCTGAAGGAGATCCACCAAACGCAGAGTTTGCGCGGAAAGATATTTGAATTCAAGTGTCTGATGGGACTCGTCCTTCAAGCGGGCCTATGAGTTGTGTCTACATTCAGAAAGGAACCACGCTCACAGTTGCCATTATTTCAATTGTCCGACTCATCACATCTTGACCGAACTGGGTCTCGAGGAGCATTCGGGCCATCAATCCCTCCAACCGTTGCAGTTTGACTTGGTTTTCGACGTGGTTCACCATCAAAGACTGCTCGACCCGCAGAGTGGTATTGTCAGTGCGGTGGGCTGTTTCTTTGATACGAGTAGTTGTTTCCTCGATTCGGGCAGCAGAGAATGCCTAATATGAACAGTAAGCACCCATATCCCGAGCAGCCAGATACGCTCACCGTGAATTTGAGGTAACATTTGTTCACATGTTCCTTCAGACGCCGTATTTTCGCCTCGATGTCGTCCCGCTTCATCCACACTTTAATCTGATACCCGAAACCACGGAACCCAGGGCTAGGCTGGGCAGGTGATATTTTGCGACATGCTACAAGAACGTATAGCATGTCTCTGAGCCACAAATCTCAGTACAAAAATCTCAATCACGGTACGGAAACCCTTACGCCTTGAGATCTCCCAGGGCGCTTAATAGCGCCGGCGCCTGGGATTGGCCCGCTTGCTGCCGTGAAAGTTCGGCCATCTCAGCAAGGACGCAAAGAATGTCGTCTGTGAGATCCCGGATTTGACGTCGGTTCTCGCTGACCTGCACTGACCTCAGTCGACGAACACAAATTAAAGTATCTATAAGTACCTTATCTATCGAGCTCTTAATGCTCTGTCCCACGTCGATGAGATCCTTGATGAAGGTTGCGAGTGTGATAATCGTTGTCGTGGCCGTTATGGGATCCATGTTCGTGCGATGAACGACGGAGGAGAAAGACGGATGGTGGGTGTAGAGATCAAGTAGGCGCCAAGTAACAGCCTCCGCTGACGGAAAGTATCAAAAATAGTGCAATCCCACAGCTTTGGTGGGAGAATGCAAAGAAGTCTGATGGTTAACAGCCATGAACATCACAGCGCTGTTCAATACTTCCGCACTGACCCCGTCCCTTCATCGCATATCGACGTCCGTGCATGAACGATCTTCCATGGATGATGATTTCACTGTAGAATGGAACGGTAATAATAATTATGGCAGGAAGAAGGTGGAGACAAAACGGGGACGCCGACTAGCCGAAGGCGACGAAAATAAAAGTATTTATCCTCGGACGTAAGTCCAATCGCGCACCGAAGGTTTGATAGACGCCCATGCAGGCGGAGGCGCGCACAACCGAAAATAGCTCACAGTCCGCACACCCTCGCACTGCACGGCCCTATTCACCCTATCCCTGAACGAGTCAACTTGATAAGAGGCAGGGCATGCTGCATTACTCCGTCACATATCGTGAATAATACTTGAATCAGCCGCCCACCAGGATGGCACTCGTATCGGCTGCGCTGCGTTCGATTGAAATGTCAATTCTCGATCTTCTTGCTAAACGTTGTGCAGCAAACGAGTACGGCGCTTCGCGGCCACGCTCTTGCATGCGGCTGAAGAAATCCACTCGTTGAGGTCACGCTTCCTCAAAATCTGGTGTTGCGGACTCAGGAGTGTCCTCTGGTCGTGTTAGTACGCGTTTTTTTGGAAATGTTTCTACAAACAGAGGCAGATGAAAGAGATAGATTACATTAGAAGGAAGTTGAAAGTCGATATCGCGTATGTTGAGAGTTTGTGTCGCATTCAATGCGCTGGTGGTGGTGGTTGCGGTGAAAGCCGGGGACAGCCGACGGCTGGCTGCACAGCCACACGAAAGGCACAAAACGCAAACACATTCCACCGGGATTCTGTAAAACCATCCAGCGACGCGAGTTGGACAGGCATACACTCCCAGGAATCCAGAGACATGTAGGCCTTCAAGTTCGAAAATTGCCGTGGCAAAAACAACTGACCCATGAATTGACGTTTGCTCAGGATGCGCCTTACGCCAGCCATCCACGACGCCCTACGACGCCGTTGCCCCCGTTTCATGTGGGCATCCTCGATGCACGCACTCGGCACCCTACCGCCCACTTCAATTGTGTTCCTTGCGATCCCTACTCTCTACATGAAAGACGACGACCTCCGCCTCTGCGCACGACTTGTCTCCCGCGCCCGCTACGCCTTCTGTTCCCACGTCCCCCTCCCGCGCCCTCCCTTTCCTCCACCAACTTACTCCCCCGCTTTTGCAGGTCGCTGTGCTCGTGCAGCCAGCGCATTCCCGCGACCTGTGCACGACGCCTGCGATTGAGACCACCGTTGCAGAGGGAGATTGCCAAGACAGAGCCGGTCGACTCTGTACTCACAGCTCGAGGTGCGCAAACCTCGATCTACTATATTCTCATCCTGACTTTTTTTCCAAGCGCTCACACCCGACCAAGCAACGACCTCGGCGCGATGTGTGCGACGACGACGACCACGACACAAAGATGTGCAAGCCGCATCTCGTGTGCACGGGGTGCAGCGTGCACAAGCTCGCAGTCGCTCTCGACCGGGAACGCAGCTCCCAGTCGCTGGAGAATCAACAGGGCGGCTCAGGGAGTGGGGCACGCGCCATGCCGCGCGAGTCCGCGCCCTTGAGCCTGGGTACCTCCACGGTGCGCAACTAGTACTACATCCTACTTGTCAGCTCAAGTTACTTGCCAGCTCACCCAAGTTCTCGCCCACCCATAGCCGCGCCCTCGACCCGCATGCCGCACATTCGGACACGCCCGCGCATTCACGGTCGCGGCGCATGTGCGGCGAGCGGCGAATCGCACCACGCACGGCTTCCACGAGCACGCGCACCGCGCCGCCACGATGGTAGCGGGGCGCTTCTCTTCGCTGGAGAGCCGCAGCAGGAGGGCGCGCGCGCCTGCGGCATCGATCACGCGTGTTCCAACTTGAAGCGCGAGTCAGCCTGAGCGGTGCGCGCGGGGCGGCTGGATGCACGCCGCGCAGGTACCGCAGTCCGCGCGCATCTCCTCCGAGTCGGCGTGCGGATGCGCCGTGTCGAGTTGCGGTGGAGATGCGCAGCGCAACGCCGCGCCGAGATCGCCCCCGACGCCCCGGCCTCTCCGCGTGAGAGCTCCCGCGCGGCGATTCCAATTCGCGCGAGCACACGCGCCCTCCTGCTCCTGGTGCACGTCCGCGCAGCGATTCGCGTTGCAGCGCGGGGTGCGGGGTGCGGGGTGCGGGGCACGGGGCTTCGAGTCCGACTGAAAGGGAAGGAAGAAGGCGCGGGTGCGGAGGCTTCCCGGAAATGTAGGATGTAAATACCACGTCGATAGGAATATTAATTGAAATTGGATCGAATGCACTCACCAAACCGCGTGCGCTAGCGCGGAATAAATTCACGGAAGCGGAACTTCGTCCGGCCTCCCATGCCTCGCGCACAATATGAGGTACTTCTTAGCACTTGAGGCGCGCGACCACGAAATCAAAAGTGCGAATTAGCAAACGAGTATCGCGGGACGCATGGTACATATATAAATAGGTACACACCTCGGAATCTCGGACGCGGGGTCGAAGAATTGAGGTGAGTATTTGTAGAGGAGCGTTAGTAAAAGTCTGTAGTGAAAGACTCGAGTCTTACCGCGGCTTTGAGGTGGGAATTGATATGGTTAAAGTACTGTGAACAAGATGAACGTTAGATCACAATGCGAGTGAGAAAAAAGAATGAAGACAAGTACATTGCCCTGGGTGACGGGCGGCTCGCGCGCTGCCGCCGGACGCGCACAGCGCAGCTAATTTTGGAAAATTGGCCGGGGAGCACAATACAGCCGACCTGAAAAACAGGTCAGTACAAAATCATAGAAAAAGGTGTCGGTGCACGGAGCGCGGACATACCTTCGCGATAATATCCCGCAGCGGTCAGTCGCTGCAGAGGTGACACTGATACGGCCCGCGCTGGAGAAGGAATCGAACTTACTAGATGTAAAATCCGGGTCAGTGCGTAGGAAATGCGACAGAGAGCCACAATACTGAGCGTTGAAACGCGTATAGGGACCAGGTCCGGTGCCTGTAGCTATTGGGCGACGGGTAAGGGATTTGGGGCGATAACAGTCGGAGGAACGAGCCCGAGTCGGCCGTGGATGTTGGTGAGTAACGGTGCAAAGTTCGTATTTATTTGTCAATCGACGCCGGAGGTACGCGGGGCGAGTCGGATCTGCGACATGAAAATGGACACGCATGAGGCGCAGGTAAGGACACATTCTTGCGAAATCGGCCGGAGATCCCGGGGAAAGCAGAATGCATCAGATCTGCAAATCGAGTTCAGTACAGTTTTAGCGCAACGCATTGATAAATTGAGCGTGTAAATACCTTCGAAATGATCTCCCGCGGCTCTGAGGCTCGGCGGAAGGCGTCAAGGCCGCGGTGAAGCTGGAATCTTGCTAAATCTCAAAATGGTCAGTGGGGAAATCTGGATAAAGAGGCGCAATGCTGAGCATCTAAACACCAATTCTAGTACCTGGAGCCTATTAAATTCGGGATTAGTAAACAATGGGAACGATAACTCTCGGAGGAACCGCGTAGGGTTGAGTCCGAGACTCCATGCCACATGGGGTCGAGTACTAGACCTCAATATATCTGGACGCTGAGTTAGCCCAAGTGCGAGATTGGAACCAATCACATACCTATATTGACCCAGATCCGACTGCCTCCCAAGCCGAAGTCACCTTGAGCCGAGTTGATGCTGAAATCAAAGTTGGCCCTCGGAAGTAAAATAAACTCGTCTATACCTTCGGAGAATTCCGGCCCATATCTGGGAGTTCTGTGGGTCGAATTCAAGTCGTGAGATAGTGTTTGAATAACGACTCAATGACTCACGGTGGACGGGTGGGGCTTTGAGGACATCTCCGAGATGCCCGAGATCCAACTGTATCTGAACAAATATTCAACGGGATGGTCCAAGAACCATTCAAGGAGAGGACTTAGCATGAGTACATGATACATTGCCCGTACCTGATCCATAAAGTTGAATGAAGGATAAATTGCTCATAGTTCAAGTTATAATTACTGAGCTTCGATGCAACGCGAGGCATGATAATGCTATCAAACTGAGTTCAAGTCAGTACTCATCATGAAACACATTCGAGTGGACTTACTTGGAGAGTGCAGTGAGTTATAGGGAATCACGAAGCATGATTTCGAACTCTATAGTAGAGAGAGGACAAGTCGGTCGGTGGTCAGCATACGATGAAATAATAGCGGACATACCTGGTTTCATGCAGCAATACTTTTGGTATACCGGAGGTTGTACCTCGAGTGAATATGACGGCCTATTGAGATACAGAACCCAAGTCAGTCAATACATAATTTCTATAGTAAAGAATGAAGTCAACATACCTGCGGGTCTACCACCATAGATTCACCTGTAAATAACACTTCAATAAGACCGTAAGAATAGAATAATTGAACTTACCTCATTCATACGACAATACGTTCATATTTAGCGCCATCGGGCATTGAAGGACAGGGGTAAGACCTGAATCGACTACCGCAAGGTCAATCGGCGATTGAGAAATCATAACTGAAATAAATGTACCGGCATACCCGCGGTGGTTTAACTGCTCGAAGTCAGTAATCAAGCGTATTGGTGCGTACCTGGTTGAGACAGCGGGGCGCAGGTCTAATTGATAATAGTTAGGTCAAAGTTGAAGGTAAACACAGTTGAGGCGACGCACCAGAAAGACCAATCGAGGTCCGCGAAGGATGTAATCTCGAGTGAGCGTGAAGTAGATCTAGTCCAAGTGAGTAATGAAAGTCAACGCGAAGCACATTGACATACCGAGGCGTTGTGTAATGTCAAACCCAGATCACCGAAATGTAAGATAAAAGAGTTACTGAGTAATACAATAATGAACTCGAGTAGACAGACCTCTCGAGATTTGTAGTTTCAGTATCGGGGGGCCATGGAGCGGGTACAGAACCTGCAAAGGCCAGCTAATCTGTGAATGCAGGGGATAAATGCTGACCTTGTATAATACGAGCAATTGACCCAGTATGCGCGACCGCCGACAGTCAACATCTAAGTAATGGGTCAGCATGGAAATGGATAAAACACAAAAAACATACCTTGAGCCGATTAGCGATAATTGCAGTATTGATTACAAGAACCTGGAAAGGTCAATCAATCTGTGAGTCGAGAAGGCTAATGCGGACTGTACACAAGGCGAGTAATTGACCCAGTTTATGCGTGTCAGTCAACGGTCAAGATCTAAGTAAAAGTTAGCACGAAAATTAACAGAGCACGGGAAACATACCTTGAGCTGACTAGCGATAGCTTCAGCGAGCTGCCGCTATCCGCACTGGCTTTCGCATGGTGCAGAGAACCGAAGTCTTATAGTGCGGACTCCGAAGCCTCTGGTCGCGCTAGTACGCGTTTTGTTTTAGAAAAGTTGCTACTGAAAAACAGAGGAGAGATAGATTACATTGAAAGGAAGTCGACGTCGCATACGTCGAGAGCTTGTGTTGCATCCAATGCGCTGCTGGTGGTCAGGTGAAAGCCGAGGAAAGCCGACGGGTGGTTGCACAGCCACACGACGCTCCACGATCCCGCATCATCGACCTCAATTCCCTTCAGATCCTGGTCCAGGAAAATTCCAATGAGGATGCTAATCTTGATTTCTTTGAGTCGGAATCAGTGTGTTTTCATATCTTTCTCTCGCTGGGTGCTTATCGTACCCAAGGTACACCGCAAACACATACTAAAGGGACTTAGCCCCTCCAACGTCTTTTCTTCTATGATTTTGGACATGGACAGGCATACAGGCCCCGTAACCAGAGGGATGGGAGAAGGAGTTGATTGTAGGCCCTCGAAATTTGGCCTTGGCAAAAAAACACTGACCCATGAATTGTCCTCAGTTATGACGAATTATACCTCGTGTATCCGGTAGCAAGCGCCTCTGCATTGTTCTTGCGCCAGGCATCCGCGACCCTCTGCCCGCGTTGCATGTGTGCATCATCGACGCACGCACGCATATGCTTGTCGGCCCCGTTCCGCCAACTCCCGTCCCCTCCTTCCGTACAAAGAGACGATGCAATATGGAAGCTCCGCGCGACGATTAGGAGCGATATCCCCCATCTTGCGCTCGTCCCCGTGTTCACCTCCTCGCCCGTGACGGCGTCCCCCGCCGAATCTCGTGCACTCGCCAGTCATCAAGGAAGCGCTCGACATGTCTCACCGCCCTATCCGAGGACGTGAGAAGGTCCCAGTCCGCGGAAGGCTTGTGTTGTGCTCGCAGAGAGCTCAGGTGTGTCTTCCGGCCAGTCCGATTCTTCGCGTCTCAAATTTCCCTTTATAAGGCCTTTCCTTGCAGCGCATTCTCCCCGTGCGCCCGTGCATCCCAACCGACTTCAAATCACGCCCTCAGTCGACTCGACCAGTCTCCATCCCACACCCCCGCGTCGGGAACACAGACATAGCCGCCGACCCAGTGTGCCACCCCCCCCCCAAAAGCCATCTCCAGCCGCGTGAAACAGGTCCACGCTGCTACCGCACGAGCACATCTGTCTATACATTCGCGCCACACCCTCGCGTCGTCGCCACTCACATCCATCTCCGCACTCGCGTTCCTCCGACCTCCGCGCGCCCCTCGGGTCATGCACGATAATGCACCGAGAGTCTCCTCCATATCGCTACGCCGGTGTCTTGGTGCATCCCCCGACCGCGGGGTGCGAGCGCACTGAGCGCAGTGGCCGATTCGTAGATGTTGAGTGACGTGGCCCCTTGCAAGGCGGTGGGAAGGCCCGGGTAGATGGGCGGTTATAGAAGGCTGGCGCGGGAAGCGCGCGCGCGAGGTGGAGGCCGGATGCATCGCCCTGCGTCGCGGATTTCATCACCCTCGCGGCGGGCGCGACTCCGGCGCTGGACTTCGCGCGTGCATGCGGCCCCGTGCGCGACCTCCAGTTAGCCCCTTGCAGTTAGCCCCTTGCAATGCGCGATGCGAGCTTCGTTCGCCGGAGGTGGGAGGCGTAAGGGGAGATTCGCCCAATCCGAAGCTCTCACGGCAGGCAGGTCGCGATCGCGAGGAGCGACGAGGCAGCAGGAATTGTGCGTGTCAGAGGTACGGGCCCGAGGAAAGTCCAAAACTCGGCGGTGGCGGAGGAAGGCGACTTTGCGAGCTGGGGCACAGGATGAGCCGGAGAGGAGGAAGCCACACCAATCTCCACACGACTCGGCCGAGCCACGTCTGCGATGAAGGGTCTCTGAGTCGCTGAGTTGATCGAGCCACTCCCCGCGTGCAGGGCTTCCGTCGTGCAGCCGCGTCGCTGCTGAACGCACCATGCGGCGCGGCTTCCAGCGATGGGCGGGTCGTGGGGAGCGGATGTACTGGATTCCACACCTACCTGTGTACTGCGCGAGCTCGGGCGGGGAGGACCCGCTGTGGGGGCGTGTCTCGGGTTGGAGAGGAGAGAAGGGGTAATATGGCGAGCGATGGGGATTCAAGGGTGCTAGAGGGAGCCGACCGCGCGCATCCAGACGGAGACACGAGTCGGTCGTGACTTCCTGCGCGACCCAACTTGCTGGGGTGTCATTACTAGTAGCACACGACTTACCCACTAGTACTATGGCCTTCAATTTGAGTCGCCATTCGGGCCCGTGCCTTGCACAGCCACTGTATCCCTTTTCTTCCTCTCACTCTCGCATTTGTCTCGGGCTCATTGACCTTTTGCTCCGAAAGACTGGTCGTTAAAGGTTTGGACTCGAACCTCGCGCACGTCTATCTGGAATGAATACACTGAATACTACATTCTTTTGGTTTACCGAGTCCACAGGAAAGCTAGACCCAAAAGTCCGAGCAAAATCCATATCAACCCGTCTCCCGGACAATGCTACCTTCGTTTCGATTCGCGTGCCAATTCAGAGGGCGTCTGTGATGCCCGGAGTACTAGTCTTGGACCCCGAGGTATTCACTTCGGCGCCGATTTCCCTAGCAGCTTCTGCTTCGGGCTGGATCAATGCAAGATTGGCCCCTGCGCCTTCAAGTTCTGAAGCCTCCAGCTTGATATCTGTCGCGGCGTCCTGATAGTCGTCATCTGACTCCGTCGCGGTTTCCCAGTCATCGTCCTCGCACTCGTCCTCTAAATCATCCATCTCGACGTCCGAAAACAGGAACTCCGGCTCGAGAGGCAACAGCGCTATCTTGTTTCGAACCTCGCTAGATTCAGACCTTGCGGTTGCAGCGCGCTCAGTGTCTCCCTTCTCCGCGAGATACCGTGCTAGCTGATCTAAAGCCTCGCCAAGAGCTCCGAGGAAGTAGGTCTCGTTGTCTGTGACCTGCCGCATGATGCTGACAGCTTCGTCACAGGCGGAAATGCATTGGTCCCGGCGGCCGGCATTCCACAGGATGGAAGCGAGATTTTGCAGACTGTTCGCGAGGGTGGGTAAAAGACGTGGTGTGAGCGAGACCGATTCGCGATACAACTCGATGGCTTTCTCGGCATTCAACAGGGCGGCCTCTAGCTGTCCGGAGGTCGCGAGGCGAAGGGACAAAGCGCCGAACGCATTGGCTCCTAATTCCTCTCTCCTCAGTGCGTAGAGGCGATCACCCCACATGCATGATGCGTTCAGCTTGTATCTGGATGTCGCCTCCTCGGACACCGCAAGGGCCTCGTCGTTCCTTCCAACTGCGGCGAGGCAGTTGGAAAGCGTTGAGAGAGCGTGCACGAGAGCTTGTTCTGCGGACGACATATCTGCGTGCTTCATGGCCACGTCTTTTCGGCCAGCTGCGACTGCTCGCTCTGCGTCCATGAGGGCATTCCCGAACTGTCCCGTACGTCTCCGGATTTCCGCCAGATCTGCTAGCAGGATCTGAGTGTAGCATCGGATGTACACATCATTGTCTGTCCAGAATAATCCGACCTCGGACACTACATTTCGAAGGAGTTGTATTGCCTCCTGGTTTCTCCCGGTCCGTTGGACAAGCCGTATCCGGATCGCATGGTAACGCAGACCACATGCATCTGTCTTTGCCAGCGTAAAAATCGACCTTGCGTCCTGCGCAGCCGCAATGGCCTCGGGAATCCGGCACATGTCAGAGAGGACATAAGTTCGATACACAATCCATCTATGTAGGCCGTTCAGATCCTCGGTATGGCCGTTATCACCTGCCAGGCCGCAGCGACGATGTTCGAGTCCTTCATCTATTATTGGTATGACCTCATTGAGTAGCCCGGCCGTCCACAACCCACTGGAGAAGTTCCATAACACACGGGCGGTTTGTAAAGATGGAGTTGGCATCGCTGTGCGTAAGTGGCCCACAACCTTCGTCATTATTTCCACCAAGACCAATTGTTGTGCACGAGTGACAGCTGGAAGGATGTCGTGCGAAACAATGGCCAGTACCCACTTCAGAATGGCTGGATCCGAATCAGGGTCAGTCATTAATTGGGATGTAATTTGCTGAACGGCGCTCGTGGCTTGGTGGAAGTGCGTGCCAAAGATGTTTTTTATCAAGGGTGCCACATCGCCCTGAATGTCCCAAGGATATGCCCGGATGACATCCTCGATGATGCCGCCACATGAATCAAAGTCGTCGACATAGAGCTGCAAATTGTTGGATGCGTCCAATGGTAGCGGCGAACCCGATCTAGGTTCCAGGAAGAGACGCAAATTGATGAAATCCGGGGGATGCTGTTGACGCAGATATGCATATGCGCGGAGGGTTCGAAGGAAGTGAAATGCAAAGTTTTCTGCGTAAATACGAGCCAGATCCCGGAATAAAAGTGTGATCTCTGCCAGCATGCCGAGGGAAAGTTCACCTCCCTCGGCGACTTTGCATATTTGATCAATGGACATGTCGATATCTGTTCTGGAAGGAGGGTATCCAGTTGGAAACCTGAGAAGAGTCTGGAAACCCTCTTTCGCCGCTTCGTAGGCCGCGAGGTTGTGAAGCGCAGACTGTGGATCTCACAGATGCTGCGGTCGAGCGTAAGTCGATGATATAAAGGTAGACTAATTTACATACCTGCGGTCGAGCGTAAGTCGATAAGACTTCCGCTCGATCGCAGGGGCTGTATAGTACTAGCGCGATCACGTGTAAAATAGCGAGTTAATCCACCACTTCTAACACTCCCACCTAACGAGATAGAACATACACGTTATAAAACCCCCATCATAGCGCGGAATTCTTCGACCTTGAGACGTCCCAGCGGCTTCGTGAGAAGATCTGCGGGCATTTCCACTCCGGGGAGATGCACGACTTTGATTGTTCCCCGCTCCACAGCTTCGCGGAGCCAGTAAAACCGTAAATCCAGGTGCTTCATCCGCCCATGATGTTCGGGATTTTTTCGCAACGGATATTGCCGACTGGTTGTCAACGTAAAGGGTGGATTCGTCGCGTACAGTGTAGCCGAATTCGGTAAAGAGGTTGCGGAGGTACATGATTTCCATTCCCGCTGTGCACGCCGCGACATATTCCGCCTCGGTCGTGGACAGGGTAACGATGGACTGCAAGCGGCTGTGCCAGCTAACAGCCCCAGTGCCGATTTTGACCACCATTCCTGAGGTCGAACGAGTGTTATCCGGGTTGCCGCCGTGGTCTGCGTCCGAATAAGTGGTGAAGAGATCATTTGTAGGGGATTTCGAGGGAGCGTAGGTGAGCTTCATGTCAATAGTCCCTTTCAGATAACGCAAGAGGTGTTTCACGGCCGTCCAGTGCTGTGGTCCGGGATTAGAATTGAAACGGCACAATACTCCCACCGCATAAGCAATATCCGGGCGTGTAACATTCGCCAGATATGACAGCGCGCCGGTAGCGTTCGCGTAGGGCTTGTCCTTCATGTAGGCAAAGTCCTCTGGAGTTTTGCAGGCCATAGACGTCGACAGGCGTATGCTGCTGTCCATGGGTGTCGAAACGGGTTTGCAGTCAGACATCCCGAACCGCTCCAGGATGTCCAAAGCATATTGCCGCTGCGAGAGTGAAATGGTTCGGTTTGGGCGGTCCCGGATGATCTCGACTCCAAGGAGAAATGTGGTTGGGCCCAAGTCCCGAAGTTTGAACGCTGTTTTGAGATCATTCTTGAGCTGCTGAATTGCGGCTATATTTTTAGATGCGATGGTTATGTCATCAACGAAGACTGGCACGATAATGCGGTCCTCGTTTCTCTTCCACACCCACACGCTGTGCTCACACTTCACGCGCTCGAATCCCAGACCACGGAGGGTGTCATCAAGCTTTTTGTGCCAGATGCGCGATGCCTGTTTCAGGCCGTATATGGATTTGACGAGTTTCCACACCCAACTAGAGTCTTTGTCGACGAAACCCTCTGGCTGCCGCATGTACACTTCAGCATCGATTTCCCCGTTCAAGAAGGCTGACGAGATGTCGACGCTCTCCAGCTCTAGGTCTTCCAGCCCACTGATAGCGAGGATCGTCCGGAGGGCTGCCCATTTGGGAGTTGGTGCGAAAGTGTCGTCGAAATCCAAGCCTGGGCGTTGATGATTACCCATAGCGACGACGCGGCCTTTGTAACGCTCTATGGAGCCATCTGCATTGCGCTTGACCTTGAAGACCCAACGGCTGCCAATGACTTTCCGACTCGGTGGAAGCTGTACAAGCTCGAAGGTTCCGTTGGCCACGAGTGCGTCGATCTCGTCGCAAGCAGCTTGGTGGTACTTGTCAGCATCGTGACGTCGCATCGCCTCCGCGTAGGACTTTGGTTCCGTGTCGTGCGCTGAGGCGGCGTACACGAACTCGAAAGCCTCGGAGAGGGTGAGTGTCTCTTCCGCTGTATAGATGTACTCAACCCCGGCACTCAGCGCTGCTTCCGCAACATGTGCTGCAACATCAGGCTCTCCGTCGTTGTTGACCTCACCGTCGAAGTCGTATGACTCCAACTCGCGAGGATTTTGGTCAATGCGCAGGAACGGAGGTATGTCATCCTTGAGCCGTTCTGCTTCAGTTCGACGCTGATACCTACGAGGTGGTACAGGGTGCGATGCAGGGGTGTCTGGAGGTGTGGTGAATGGGGATGTGCTTGCAAACGGAGACTCGGGACGGGGAGTAGAAGGTGGAGGAGGATCAGGTGCGTGCGGAGGCTCTGCTGCGCGCTCTTCTCCCCCCTGATCTGCATCGTCTTCTACAGGAGTGTAGAGAGAGGGATTCAAAGAGGGCACGGCGTCAGGGATTTTGGCAGCAGAGTTCCCAGGGAAGTATCGTTCATCAAAATCTGCGCGATCGCTGACAATTGTTTTCTTCTTTTCTGGGTCCCAGAAAAGCCATCCTTTGTATTCCTGGGGATACCCCAAGAACACGCACTTCTTAGTGTGCGAAGAAAGGCCCCGGCGTTGGTCTTTTTGCACGTGTACATACGCCGTACACCCAAATACCCGCAAGTTCGAGACATCAGGCTTCTCGCCCTTGTGCCACGATGAGTATGGGATGCTGTCATCTGGATTGGCCGTTGTTGGTGCCCGGTTGCGAAGGTGCGTGAAGCAGTCGACCGCGAAACCCCAAAATGACGCTGGTAAATGTGCTTCGGCCAGCATTGCTGTTACGTGGTCGGCCATGATGCGATTAGCTATCTCAGCTACGCCATTCTGGTGGGGCTCGTTGCGCACACTGTGCTGACGGCGTATACCGTGCTCCTTGCAAAAGCGGTCCATTTCTGCGGACATGAATTCTCCGCCCTTGTCTTCGCGCAGACACTCCAGCTCAAAACCGGTGAGCTTCTCCGCAAATGCCTTGTATACTTTCAATGCATTGAAGAAGTCACTCTTTCGTTTCAGTTTGAAGGTCACCCACACGCGACGGTAATCATCAATGAATGTGGTCCAATAGCGGTAGCCTTCCTGCGTTCGCACGGGGAGGGGTCCCTTGAGGTCAACGTGCACAAGCTGAAGCGGTTTGGTGGCGCGGAAGGTGGTGCTCTTAGGAATTGGTCCGCGGTGTTGCTTGCCTGCAATGCAAGGCTCGCAAATGGGGTCGGGTGTCATGCTCGAGGTGATTTTCATGCCCCGCACGAGTTCACGCCGTAATAGCATCTTTATAGATTCAATCCCAATGTGTCCCCAGCGGCTATGCCAGAGTGACAGCGTGAGCGGCAAAGTTGACGCGATCTTAGCGTACTCGGATAATGGGATAGTGTAGCCATCGAGATATGCAGCATTGTGCTCGTTGATGGTCGCGGTGAAGAGGAGTTTCTTGTCCCGACGAAAAGTGAGTTTGTCGGCATGAATGGTGACAACAAATCGTTTTTGGCGTGTGAGGTAGAGGACAGCAAGGAGATTACTCCGAAGCGCGGGGACATGCAAAACCCTCTCGAATTCCACTAGTTGCCCCGCTTTCCCATAGATTTCCGGCTGAAACTTCACACTACCGACTCCCGCTGAATAAATGATCTTGTGGTCGGCAAGACGGATTGGTACGCGATAGGTTTTGTACGTTGAAAACCAGTGTCGATGCGGAGTCATATGCGAAGTGGCACCTGTATCTGTGTTCCAGTCAGCACCAGCTTCGATAAGAAGGGGTGATGAGGGATCCGAAGCAGAACTTGCATTTCCGGCGAACTCCGTGACGGCACCAGCTGTCTCTTCTTCCTGCGCGCTCTTCGCATCCTTCGCTTTCGCTGGCACTCCTCCACGACGCTTGTCTGCTGCCTGCTCGCGGATTCTGGCCATGCTTCGACAGTCTTTGGTCGAATGCCCGCTGCGCCTGCACCACTCGCAGTGTTCCTCTTCGGTGACACCGGCTGCTGCCAACGCGGCGGCTTTCAGAGCAATCGACAATTCCGCTTCCTTCGCTGCCTGTTCCTGGCGATCGGACTCTTCGAGGATGAAGGCCTCAGTGACGGTGGATTTGTCGAGCTGCGGCAAAAGGAAGAGGGAGGATCGGAACGCTTTGAACTCTTCCGGCAAGGCTCTGATCATCGCCATCGAGGCTAGCTCCCCGTCGAGGTCCTCCAAAGTGTGCGCCGCGGGTCGAAGATCTTTGATAAGGCTAACAGCGTCGTCCACGCGCCCAATGAGCTGAGTGAGCGACTCGTCTGGCTGCTTCTGGATCGAGAACAGATGGTTGTATGCGGCGAACCTGGCTCCTGGTTTCTTCTGCCTGTGGACCTTTTCCAGTGCAGTCCACATCGCTACTGGATTCTCTTCCATCCCCTTGACATGCACCTTCTGGGACGCTTCAAGAGATGCATAGATAGACCCGGCAGCCTTGCCGGAGTCCACTAACCATCTGCGCAGTTCGTCGGGATCGGTGCTGTTTGGCGCAACAATGGTCCCTTTCACGATAAGCCAAACTCCAAGTCGTTGGAGCTCTGCTCGCTCGTCTCCAGTCCAAGTGCCGTAGTTTTTCTCGTTGAGTCGAGGGAAGGTGAGCTTATGCATTGGCTCAGACATGTGGTGAGGCTGAGTGATTTGTCGACGATAGGTCGAGGTGAAAATGCTTTTATTTCCGGGTCACGATCAGTAACCGGGGCCCATAACCTGTGAAGCGCAGACTGTGGATCTCACAGATGCTGCGGTCGAGCGTAAGTCGATGATATAAAGGTAGACTAATTTACATACCTGCGGTCGAGCGTAAGTCGATAAGACTTCCGCTCGATCGCAGGGGCTGTATAGTACTAGCGCGATCACGTGTAAAATAGCGAGTTAATCCACCACTTCTAACAGAGGTGTCGATCAGCAGACGCGTGGGCTGCAGCAAGGGTAAACAAAGCTTGAAGGAATGCCACTGCTTTCCATTCATCTTCTGCCGTCCAGAATAATTCTGACCCCGAATCGGTGAGTTGCCCGGCCATTCCGCAACACACCGCCACGGCTTCTTCGGCATTGGAAATGGCATCCTTGAGCTGGCCAGTCTCCCGCAAATTTTCCGAATGTACGATCAGTATCCCGCTGAGTAGTGGCCGGTAATCCAGATCCGGGGAAAGCTCCTGCCACATACGACACAAGTCCATGGCTTGGCAACTGGTGTCTATGGCAAGATCCCACCGCATCTCAGATTGATAGTGATGGGAGAGATTCAGGGATGAAAGAGCAAGGTTCCGTAAAACCCCTGGGTGTGAATGAAAGCCTGTGCCCGAACAGCGGCGAAGGATTTGGATCGTCATGCGATACCACGCTATCGTTTCTGAATTCATCCGCAGATGAGCCAAGAAATCCCCGATGTGAATGATTGTTTGCAAGGATGTAAAAACTATTTCGGCCCGATATTCGTCGATTTGGAGTGTCAACGCTAGAATTTTGTAAAGGACGCGCGTGGCCGAAACCGGTTTTACGAGGACTACGGCTTCGACATTCAAAAGCGGCGTGTCAGGCACCAAAGTATTGTTCGCAGTCGTAGCCAGTTGCAGTTGGAGGGAATTGACGAGACGCAGAGCTTGCGCGGAAAGATATTGGAACTCGACAGTCTGATGTGCCGTATCCTTCAAACATCCTATGAGCTGAGTTCCAAGTTAAAAACAAGAACCCGCTCACTGATGCTATTATTTCCATCGTTCGGTTCATTACATCTTGCCCGAATTGGGTCTCAAGCAAGACGCGGGCCATCATTCCCTCCAGTCGCTGCAATTTGACTTGGTTTTCGACATGGTTCACGATTAATGATTGTTCGACGCGCAGAGTGGTATTGTCAGTGCGGTAAGTCGTTGCTTCGATGCGAGCAGCTGAGAATGCCTAGTAATCTCCGTAAACCACATATTCCGGATAACGAGATAGACACAGCCCACTCACCGTGAATTGGAGGTAGCATTTGTTCACATGCTCCTTCAGACGTCGTATTTTTGCCTCGATGTCGTCCCGCTTCATCCACACTTTGATTTGGGAGCGGAAACCCCGGATCCCTGGGCTGCGCTGCGCGGGAGTGATCTTGCGACATGCTGAAAGAACGTATAGCATGTCTCTGAGCCATAAATTTCAACAGAAAAGTCTCAACCGTGCATAGAAGCCCTTACGCTCTAAGATCTCCCAGGGCGCTTAATAATGCCGGCGCCTGGGATTGGCCCTCATGACCTCGAGAAAGGTCGGCGATTTCAGCAAGGACGCGGAGAATATCATCCGCGACGTCGCGGATTTGCCGCCGGTTCTCGCTAACCTGTAATGATTTGAGTCGACGAACAGAAAGCAAAATAAATCGCACCTTGTCTATCGAGCGCTTAATGCTCTGTCCCACGTCGATGAGGTCTTTGATGAAGGTTGCGAGGGTGACGACCGTCATGGTCATACTGAGTGGGTCCATTCTACGTTCGAGCAGCGACGGGCGGGGAGAAAGTGAGTGGTGGAGGTCAAGATCGAGTAGACGCCGATAACAGCCTTGGCTGTCAAAAACAATGACACAGCTCTAAATATGGCCCGATACTGATGGCGGTGGACAAAAATAAAGAAAATAAAGATAATAAAGATAATAAAATATGCACCTGTTTGTGTGAGCTTTGATCTTGATTGGTAAGAGAGATCGCGGCTATGCCAAACAGGTCCCAAGCGGCCATTTCCGTGACCACGTGCCAGGTCGATACTGAAAAAAGGTCGGAAATATTGGCAAGAAGTTAGAAATGAGCTCTGAATTTTCTGAAAAAAGATTAATGGAATCTTCTAATGTCTGAATAGCTCTCACAATATCTGTCCGATTTTAAGGGACCTACGCGCAACACAATTAATTGACCATCAAAACCCGATACTGAGCGGAGTTCCAATCGCTGCCACCTGGCCGTGATCACCGTCACGGTGCCTCATCTCCCGCCATCTTCCTCGTTTCTGGCTTGATGCCCTCGTTTCTTGGTCAGCCACTCAAGCTACCCAGCCACTTGGGCTAGAGCATTGCAATGAAGCAAAGGTCTGTGAATCTCCGGCTTTCTTCTACTGATCTTTTTTTTCTTTCTGTGGATTACTGAAGCCTGCACAGACAACGACTGGGTGGCTCCTTGTACCCACACCCACTGTCCCGCGAGCCAAGGGAGTGATTCGTCACCGGGTCTCCAGGACAACGATGGGCACAAATAGACCGTGAATCTCGCATACACCGCCGCTGCACCCGCTGTCGCCTACCGCCGCTTCCCTCCCTCGCGTATGCACTCACGATAGCACCCGCGCGCGGTTTCGTGGCGCCCTTACTACGGGGTACGGGGCATGCAGGTGTGTACCCCCGAGCAGAGTCTGACGTGGTGGAGTTCAGAAGGCAGCGCTGCGCACATTGTACCTCCTCGAGCGTGCCTCGCCTGCGGTCCGAGCATTCGGCGCCGGTCCCCCCCGCTTCGCCTGCGCATTCATATATGCACGGCGACGTCCGCTGCACTAAACACGCATGCAGAAAGCTCGGGCTGTGTGCGTGCGTTAAGAGCTCGCACGCCGGCCAGTTGGGGACTCGGCATCAACGCTGCAAGGATCCCGTGCTCTCGCGCGGCAACCGTACCCCTGTGCGCTGCCGCACATCGATTCACAGTGCTCGCCGGGGGACGCACGCAGCGTTGCGGCGCTGCACGCATGCGTTATGCTTTCTGCACGGCTCGCGCCCTCTTGCGCGGCAGCCGTACCCCTCTGCTCGTTCCTGCGTGCTGTCGATTCGCTGCGCTCACGGCGGCGACACGATAACGAATGGCGATGGTAGTGGGCTCGTGCACCAATCAAGGCAGCGCACGGCCGTGCTGTAGTCCCAATCCCTCCCGGATCGAGATCACTTTAGCAATAGCTGTAGTGCTTCGAGCCGGGAGGCATTGCGACTCGGTTGGAGCTGATATTCGGGAGCGCTGAGTTTCTATTGCTAATAACAAAGGTGTACTTCTAATCCCATTTCGCTCTTGTGCAGGGCACGTTCGGAGCCTTCGGATTACGTCCACGGCATACCCTCTGGCCACAATCCCTGCACAGATTATTGCATAACTTAACCTCCTTAGCACCGCGGCAGTCAGGGCTCGGCGTCCCGCATTTGCGACAAGAGCGCTTTGCCCGCTTTCGAGGGGGACCTGCCTCTGTTTCACGGACAACATCGTCGACGCGGCGCTTGGCAAGAATCTGAAGGGTTTGTTGATGTGATTGTGCTGGCAGTGCAGTCTGTTGTGGAGGCTGCGTCGATTCCACGGGATGGTCAGTGAAATTGCGGCTGGAGCCAGCAACGAATTGTGTTGCTGCAATCGTTGCTGCAGACGATGCACCGCTGACCAGTCCGCTATACGAAACCCGGGGATTAGAAAGGGATGGAACCTCTGCAATGGTGTCTGTCATTGGCAGAGCCAACATGCCGCTCGGAGCCTCGTGAAGACGCATGCTCGTTTCCGGCACTCTCGGCACCATTTTCATGCGCTCCGGATCGTGGATTTTGTCCAGTAGCGGTCCCCGTGTATCAGCTGTTGTGGCCTTGGTCTGCTTGATGTTCGCGTTCGTCTTCCACCCACCATTATAATACACTTTGAGCTGTTCCGCCAACTGCAGAAATAATCAGAATAGATCCTTGCTCTTGAACGGTACGCACTTTGTAGTATATGTCCTCGTGAGCATCAGCGTGCGCATTCCAGACTTTCACAGCCTTCTCTATTTGAGGAACAGAGGAGAAGTTACCGAATGACTGGTGGCCCGACATGAATTTGGAGAATAAAGCCTTCTCGGCGTCGTTGTGAATTGGAAGGACTGCCTTTCGTGTCCCTTGAAGCGAAGCTAGATGGTGATGCAGCTGCTTGGAATTGAGAGATGGCTCGAAAGAGCCCATACCAGACTTGAGGCGAACATCATCTGGAATAGGAAGCACACCAGAGACTTCTGTCGTTGGCTGATAAAGATTCCCATTGACCCAACCAGTTATTGGATGAGGGTCAATCAAAATGTCCTCCAACGTGGAAAGCAACTCTTGAATCTCGTTGGTGAGCCAGATGCTGTAGTGGCCTTTGTATCGACGACCGGTACTATTGAATGTGCCCACCTATGGGATATTCAATTACGAAATAAAATAACAGTGCTGGGCGAACACGTACGAGAAGATTGTGGCGCAAAATGAAATCCTTTAAACAGGCATTTACATGATAGATTGAAGCCCCCGAGGTTGGCATACGAGAACGAAGATGGGTATGCACACCGCCCTCAGTGTTATTCGTCCCTCGATAGCAGCGGTAGAGTGGTAAACCTGTCTTCGAGTCAATGCCAACCTGATAGTACAGTGAAATTCCGGGTGGATCGGACACAAATCCCTTCGCGATGAGATCCAAAACATTCTTTGCGACAGCCCAAGCTGCGGCGTTAAAAAGAGGTAGCCCCGTTGTAGCGTCTTTTAGCGGACCGAAGGTGCGAAAGACCGCTGTGACAAGTGGATGAAGCTCCTCGGGTGGGGGAATAATGCGCTTGCATCGGCGCCAAAGCCACTGAGGAGAGCGGCGAAGCATCTGGTCCCAAGATAGTTGGGGTGTTTGACGAAGACCCCAAGCTACGATCCGAGCTTTATCGACGGGATCTGGAATAAAAATGGCATCGCGAAGGGCTCTAGCAAACTCCACGCGTAGTCCATGCACCACTGAGATGTAGAACATGTTGAAGATGTGGAACGCGTCTTTTATAACACGGCTGCGGATATATGCGTTCCACGTCTCCCACAGAATATCTTCCCCAAGGATTATTTCACCTTGGCGCTGACTATCCGGATCCGTTGCATAATTCTGAATCGCAACAGGATCGTGAGGGACAGCAGATTCGAGCTCGTCCAGAATGACGGCACCAAAGCCAGGTTTTGGCTCGCGAATATCTTCCGGGAGTGTTGCTTGCATTGCTGATGCGGGAATTTGTCTGGGTAAAGCTGCGGGTGTGGAAATGGGAAGTGCGGGGATGTTCTGAGCAGGGGATAAACAGAGACGGTTGCGCTGACAGAGGACTTTAAATGGAACCGGGCCGAAGTCGGCGAGGGATTGTTTCTGCTTTGCTGTTTTCATGATAGCGCCGGGGACAACAACCTCAGACACATTGATGATGCACTGCGCCCGAGTGAGGTTAACTTGATTATAAGTACCTTCCAGGGCGGTAATAGTTCCATGCGCAATCAAACGAGTGCGATTTTCGTTGAACAGCAAAACAGGAAGGCCGACAGTCGGAGGATTTGGGAGTGGAGTCGGGAGTGGAATGTGAGAAATAGCGTCATAAATGGCATGGCAGGCATGGACATCGAGCGCAGCGTATCGTATCTGGATCTTGGATAGTTCATCACGGTCCCACGCACTGCTGACACGTTCTGAGACGTTCTTGTTTAGCCGTTTTCCCAGGACCTTCGCGCAGAGGTCGACGAGAGCAATTTGAGCAGTCGAAATGATGAGGCGTTCTTTCGCCAAATGAGCCAAATCAACAGCACCGATGAAGGGCTGCACTGATTGACATGCCTCTTGAAAATATTTCAAGTCCGCGCTCACAGCAAGCCCAACTTTCAGAATGCGCGGGTTGAGGAAAATCTGCTGCAATGGCAGCGAAAGGCGCCCTCCCGCAAGCATTTTCCCAATCTGATAAAATCTCAGTTTCAACTCACAGATTTGAAGACAGCACAAACTCACCTGAAGGATATAGATTTGGTCTTTATACGCAATTTGGAGAATCGCCGTCGAACCACGCCCGGTAACGTACCCACGGTCCGAGGTTTCCACATTCCACTCCGAGTCAACAAAAATCACCAGCGAATCACTACAGTGATCCTCGGGGAGGTCGTGGAGAATACTCCGCATGGCTTCATCGATCTCATGGATGTCGTCCATAACACGGATACAGACATCAGATGGGACATCCAGAGGTTCGAGATTTGTGTACTTCTCGACTCCAACAACAGCATCGCAGAGGGACGGGAAGCAGCGCTCGAGAAAGTCCTTGTCAGACATGTTGTCGGTATAAAAAATGGCAGGCTGATCGTGCCCATACCGCTCGAGCGACTCACGCATGCGGTTTAGGGCGAGCTCAAACTGGGAATGTGACTTTGTGGCAACGAGATTGCAGACACGAATTTCGCCCTTCTCATTGGTTACAGTGAGCAGTGCGATGAAGACTTGCTCGCCATTGACCTTCGCAATATGTTTCGCCAGCTGGGAAGAAATCAGCCTCAATGTAACGAATAATTTCAAGAGATTCCACCTTAAAACTGTGGTCGATAGCACAGATGTATGCTGTTAAAAGAGACATCGCTTGATCGAAATCATGCCCGTGAAGCTCCATGAACTTGTCAAACAAGTCACGTAGCCACTGCGAGCTTGGGACAAATCCATGATAACCCGCAGAGGACTGGTCATCAAAAGGGAGGAAGCTCTTGAATTTTTTCCCCAGCCAGTCTTGCATCGTTTTCGCACGTGCAAGCGTCGAAAGATATGAGAGCTGCAACTTGTCGTAATTTTCGAGATGCCGAACACGAAGGGCATCGGAGAACTGCTTCGCGCCCATGCCGCTCTGAAAGCATGAGCGCATAAACATGAATACACTTTCCGATATGGCGCTCCGATAGCTGAGCATTGCGGGAAATGATATCGAAAGCGCCCGAGGTAGCTTCTGGAGGATACGAGAGTCCCAGCTCCGAAAAGTGACGGTGTTCCGCCGGGATTTGGGGTGCAGGCAGTTCGGACAGCGGTATCGATAGCCAATGATGTAGAATGTGCGGTCCAAATCAACACAGCGACGGGGACGATCAATGACAGCGTGTCGATACAGCCGAGTCTGGCAGCTGGGGCAAGGAATTGGGATGAGAGCCGCAGGGTCCCATAAGAAGAAGTCGGCGTGGAAAAGGCTCTCAGGTGTGAGGGTGTTGAGATCTTTTAACAAAAAGAATGGGTCCTGCTTCGGGAACCAAAATGTTTTGTGGTCGCGATAGAGAGGTGGAAGACCGTCGGTTTTACGTTCACCAGATTCCGCTACCCGAGCTTTGAACTGATCATTGAGCCACGTGGGAAGCGGGCGCGCGGTACGGCGAGGACGGGATGTGGAGGAGTCCGTGTCAGCGGGAACTGCCGGATCATCCTCGTCCTCGTCGTGACCCGGAGGGTCGTCGAAATCATCCCCATCACCGATACCGTCGTTTAAGAGGCCGTTGTACTCGTCGTCATCATCATCATCAACTGAGATTATATTGGCGGAGGGGGGCTGGGGCTCGGAGAGGATATTTGTGGAGGTAGGACGAGACTCGGAGACCGAACATTCTGGCTGGGAGCGCGGAGCCGCTATTGGTGGTGCACGCGACGTCGGAGCAGAGCCTAACGGGGGTGCGAAGATGGAGTGGAAGTGCCCGGGATTTTCGGCATCCGAGGTATTTTGTGTACGTATCACAGCAGGCATTCCACGGATGGTCTGGGAGTTTCAAAATTGGTGCGAGTCTCAGTTTAACTCGAAAAATACATACCGTTGGCCCAACACTGATTGAAAAGGCACGGGGTGCTAGATTTTTTCGTGGACGACCCACAGGAAGCCTGGTATCGGAGCTACTGTCTGTTATAGGCCTACCCACAGAAGCAGCACGGGCTTTTTCAAGCTGCCTAGGACCAGTGCCGCGAGGACGTCCACGGGGTTTTGGGGGATCCTCTGCCACCAATTTTGGGCTCTTGTGCTTATTTAAAGACCCTTTGGGTCGCCCCGGTCTGCGTTTAGTATTTGGCTCAGGTGCGGGAGTGGGATCCGTGCTGAGTGTACTGTACGAGAAAAATATCAGAAAAAGTGTATGTATACATATATGGCAGAAAGAAACCTAGCGTGAATACTCATTTCATCATGAAGAGCAGCCTCAGGATGTCCCGGACTCCCTTGCGCTTCAGATTCCGCGCCCTCGGGCCCATGTGTGGGTGAGTCATCCATTCAGAGATAGCACACTTGGTTTGCACCGAGCAAGGGGCTGGCAATAAAATATTAGCAATGTAAATATGCATTGGCAGGTGTGCAAAGAACCTGAGGGGAATATTCTACCCAGAGCTTAGATTACTCGGGGATATGAATGATGCGTGCGCGTACCGTGCAGCAGTTATTGATGGAATACACGGATGATCTGAGCTTGAGGGGGGTGGCAAATTGGATGAGGGCAGTGTGAGTGGTGATTTTTGAAGGCCTCGTTGGGTTGCAGAGAACGTACGCGACGCGACGCGACTCAGCGGCGGCACACTGATGAGTGATGAGGAGAAGACGCAAGCCGTAAGCTGACTCAGGGCACATGTGACGCCGGATCCGGCGGGCCGTAATTTTAAAGTCCGCTCAGTATCAGTATCAGTATCGTACACCGCCATGAGTATCGAGCCCTAAATATGGCGCTAAAAATCAGACAGTTCCAAGAGATCATTCCAGTGCTGTTGCTTCTGGAACGCAGTGACCCAGCTTCGCGTTCTACCAGAATGCATAAAAGTCGTTTGGGGCGGAATTTTCCGGGGTCCGTTAAAATTTGGCTTCGCAAAGCCAGGTACTCATTTCCAGTAGACTTAAAGAACAGAATAAGCAGCGGGTAGCACCTCCGACTACCCTTATATCCAAAGATGTAAGCACAGGAATAGAGAGTAAACAGCCGAAATGACATGTCGACAGGAAAGGCGGTGGTCACGACATCAATCTTAGCCAGGATAGCGCCGAAACTGTACACCACAGAAGTATCAAGAAGGCTATGCCGGATTCGAGGGATCTGAGGCGCTGAAGGAAAATATGTTGAGGCTGGTCGAGGAAAAGACGACGCGCGATTCAAGTCTGTGGCTGCGATACAGTAGTTTTGGAACCAGATTTCTAACCGTAGTCGCAGATTCTCCGTTGTAAAATGCGAGGAAGAAGGTTGGGAAGAAAGGAGCAGAAAGGAGCCCGAGGCGGTACCGACGCGGGTGGTGTGTACATCCAATGGGACTGATGCCCGCTTGCGTTTCTGGCCGTCTCCCGAGGGGCAGCGCGCGCACGAGCGGCGCATTCCTAGAATAATACCGTGGATAGAAAGCACGGAATAATACATGCGTGTAGATAGGAAATAAAACGGAAAGAGATCGCCGTCTCTGTCTCCGTGTCTTCCCGCAGCAGACAGACGCTTGGGATACAAGCACAGATCATCGTCAGCACCAAAATGCCGCGAAGAAGCTGAATACACACCATTTTTGGTTTGGTTGCACGATCTCGCGAGGATATTCCGCGGCCGCTGGTGGAGATTCCGCCTTGTCTGTGTGCTAGAGGGGATGAGCAAACGAGGCGCAGGAGAAAAAAGTAGAGCACATACGCCTTGGTCGCGCACCCCCACCGCGCCGGAAGCCGTTTTGAGGCGCTGGCGGGCGCGCCGCCCTCGCCCTCGCGGTCGAAATTTATCAAGCCCTTCGCGTCCGCCTGGCCGTTCCATGGCGACGTGCTCGTCGTCGCGCCTGCGCCTGCGGGAGAGAACAGCGGCGGGGTCGGCAATGCGGATGGGTCGAGCCCAGTCGTGGTGCACTGCGTGAGGCGCCGGGACGTCATCTTGTGCGAGAGGGCGCTCGGCCTCGGACTCCTCCTGCAGCGGGGGTGAAATGCGCGGAAGAGAAAAGAAAAGAAGGCGCAGGGGCGGAGACGCACCATGTCCTCCTCGCGCTCGAGCGCCTCGAGTTTCTCCTCCGATCGCTAGAGCGCCTCGAGCTTTGCCGCGATGTCGGGGGCGAGGTTCGCGAGGAGGTACTTCTCTGAAATAGCGTCAGTGAGACGCACGATGAGTTGTGAGCGAGCACACACCCCTGAGGTTATACACGCACGCGCCACCCTCGACAAGCTCGACGTCGTTCATGTCGTACTTCTTGCGCTCCTTGACGACCCCGGGGATGCACGGGGCGCGGATGATCTTGCTACCCTTGACCTTCGCGTCGACGCGGTGCGCGAGGAGCGCGTCGCACGCCTGCATCTTGAGGTCCATGATCATGACGCCCTCATCAGAGCTGGACACGCTTGACGTCCTCGCACAGTCGGCTTGCCATTGAAGAACGCAGTCTTAGAGCGGCTGGATCGAGTGGAAGAGCTGGAACTGCGCAACGACGGTGTAGCCACACGGTTCGCTGAGGTCCATGAAGTAGAGCACGTAGCTCTTGAGATGGCCGAGCGCGGTGACATTGATGCTTTGCATCTCGAAGGAGGTATCAACGATCCAATGATCCCATCAACAATCACATCATTTTCCTTTAGCCCAATTTTTCTTCGATGCCTCCAAGCCAACGACCCGTCCAAAGGCGACCTCAACACGCCACACCGCCGGCTCCAGCACCGAGTCGTTGGCACCAGACCGCTGGCAAGCTCTCACCGCGCGCGTGATTCTTCGTTTTTGCTCACAAATAATGGCAGTTCAAAACCGGTGTGTGTTCAACATCGCCGCGAGCAAAGCGCGTACTGCCAAGGCACTCAATGGCCTCCCGCGCGATTTTAACGCGGTCCCTAAGCTTCTCGATGCATAAGTACTCTTTCAACCACTCCAACTCAAATCCCAACTCCAGCGCCTCCTCAGTTCCCCAATGCGTCCAAATCACGATGGCACGTGTACGCCCTTCTCACCGTCACAAGAATCGCCTCAATGCATTATCCACGCGTGTCGGCGCCGCCTCAAGTCTTTATTGCTTTTTCGGAGTCCCGCGGACCACTCGACGCGTATTCGGTAAGTTGCCTTCATTATACCCCATGCAGAGCCCTTAAATAAATTTACTCCCATAGAGTCACGCCTCCTTAGACACGGCGTGGTGGCTGCGCTACGCGCCGTCCTCTATCTGCGTTCAGCTTTCCGCGAACCCAGGACGTGTCCGCCACCACCCCAGAATTTATTTCCACATTTTTGGTGGCCCCGTAGCGCGCAGCGCCGTCTTCAATTTATATTCTGCGAACCCAAGACGCGTCTGTCGCGCTCCCCCCGCGTCGTCGGCGCGCAGTGCCTCTAAACTTTAATTACATTTTTGGAGGTCCCGCGGACCGCCCAACGCCCTTTGGTATGTTGCATTCATTGTACGCCCTCCAGCATCCCAAACTCATCGTCCCCCCGCCTAGCATTCATCGGCGCGCGCGCCGGCCGCGATTTTATTCGATTCTCGCGAACCCCGACGCGTCGGCGGCGTGAAGCACCGCTCCCGGGTTTATTTTTACACTTGTGGAGGTCCTACCACACGACGCGTCTCCGTATGTTACATTCGCTGTATCCTGTCCCAACCCCAACTCAACATATTCCATAAAGTCGCGCGTAGCACCGCTCTCAATTTATATTCGATTCACGAGCCTCCCGTGAGCCCCAAGACACGTCCCAGCAACCTCCACGCGTCGCCAGCGCGTAGCCCCGCCCTCGGACCTTTTATTGCATTTTCGGACTTCCCGCAAAGCAGTGGACGCGTCCTTGATAAGCTACAGTACCTTGTTCAATTTTTGCCTAGGATTATCTAACTCAACCCCCTCCCATAGAATCGCGCTCCGCCCACGCAAACTTCCCGTGACGCGGGCGACGCGTATCAAGCGCATCAGGCACGCCAATTATTACTTACATTTTTGGCGTTCCCGCCCCCGCTGCGACGCGTATTTGGTATGTTTAAGTAACTCTCCTGCGGCGTGTGTGTGTCCTACACGGGTCTCAGAATGCCTCCGTCCTGCTTCATCAATGTGTGCCTGAGCTTCCCGCGAACGCCTTCGACGTGTCGAACCTCCGGCCTTTAATTGTATACTTTGCCTTTACGCGCCATCAGATTCAACGCTCCCCAAAGCCCCAATATTTAAACATTGGATTTCGCGTTCCCGCGAGCAACGTTTCACGTATGTTCCTCTGCGCGGCGTGTATAGTTTAATCACTACCCCCTACCTTCCAGTTCGCGCTCCGTCACGCCATCACCGCCCCGCCGACATTTAAATTCTGGATTTCGCGTGCCCGCGAGGTACGTTCGTTCTCGCATCGTCCCTGTCCCATTCCTTACTTCCGTTCAGGTTGCGTTCGCGTTCCCCGCACATGTTAATTTTGGATTTGGACTTCCCGCGAGCGCTGTCACCACGCCGTCGACGCGCCGCGCGGCTTGGGGTTCCCGTGAGCGGGGTATACTTAAGTTCGGTCTCGTCATATTTATCTCATTACTGACATCCAGTTCGCGCTAAGCTCGCGTTCACGCTGCCGCCGCCGGGCCAGCAGCGCGCCATCAACACGCTGGATTTACAGTCCCCGCAAGCGATGGTGCACGTACGTCCCTTCCCGCGTTATATTTATCCCGTTACTTACCTCTCGTGTTCGGTTCGCGCTCCCGCCCGCCGCGATCGCGCCATCACACCATCAATGCGCGATGAACGCGCCTGCCAACAGGATTTCGCGCTCCCGCGACCGAGGTACACCGACCTTCCCGTGTCATCTTTTCTAATCGCTGACATATTTTACTTTCAGAGCTTCGCACCCCGCCCTCGACATTTCAATTTTTTTAATTTGGGCTTCCCACAATGCTTCCATTTTGGACTTAAACTCCCCGCGAACGAATGTATGGTTCGTTCCCGAGTTATCTCAATACCTGTACGCTAATACCGCGCCAGCAACAATTGTCAATCTAGATTTGAGCATGCCGCGGCGCGGCCCGACCAGAATTTATTGCATTGTCGAGGGTATGCATATTTTCTGTCGCACTATATACAGTTTCACTTGTTAGTTTCAGTCCGCTGACTCGCGCGCGGTGCGTTGAAATACACCTTTTGCCTGAATTGAACTCCCGAGAACCGGATTTCACTGACACGCGACTCGCACTGCGATCTCTCGCTTTGACGCTGCCGGTTCGCCTTCCGCCAGGGTAAGATCTAGTTCAGATTCATCGAGATCTACCTACTGCTTGTACCTAACCCTTTAATTACATTTACTTGGCTACCTTCGAGACGGGGAGACTTGTCAAAATTTTAAAATTTATCTTGGCATTCAAAAGGACTGATAATAAACTGCGAGTAGTCTAATAACCGGCGCGTGTCATTTCATACTACCGCCTGACAGGTCCAGAGGAGGAAAACTGGGATCGGGGACCAGGAGGCGAAGTTGAATCCAATTGCAATCGAGACGAATCGGGCGATGACATCACGAATCAAGTGGCGATGCAGATCGACCTCAAGCGACTCGTTACCTAGCCAGCAGACGACGCGTCTTGCCCACCGCGACTTTCAAGCCCATGGTCGATCTGCAGCACTCTTGGTGCTTCGCCGTCACCCGAAACCCACAGCTCGCCGCGCGGCCTCTGCGCACGACTTGTGGTGCAGCCAGCGCATTCCCGCGACCGGTCGACTCTGCGCTCATAGCTAAAGGTGCGCAACCTCGATCTACTACATCCTCATCTTTACAAGCCTTCACACCCGACTGAGCAACGGCCTCGGCGCGATGTGTGCAGCAACCGCGGCGCAAAGGCGTGCAGCCGCATACGGGGTGCAGCGTGCACAAGTTCGTAGCCGCGCTCGACCGAGAACGTAGCCCCAGTCGCTGGAGAATCGGGCAGTTTCCATGCCGCGCGAGTCCCGCGCCTTGAGCCCAGGTACGCAACGGTGCGCAACTAGCACTCAGCTCACGTTACTCACCCAAGTTCTCGCCCACCCATAGCCGCGCCCTCGACCAGCATGCCGCACATTCGGACACGCCCGCGCATTCGCGGTCGTGGCGCATGTGCGGCGAGCGGGATGGCGCGGCGAGTCACATCGCGTGCGGCTTGCACGAGCGCGCACCGTGCCGCTACAATGGCAGCGGGCGCTTCTCTTGGCTGGAGAGCCGCAGCAGGAGGTTGCACGCGACTGCGGCATCGATCACGCGTGTTCCAAGCGCGAGTCGGCCTGAGCGGTGCGCGCGGGGCGGTGTGCTTCCGGGTGTCGATGGCGCGGGTGGGGGCGGGGTCTTGTGGGGTTGCGATCGTGGTGGTGGTGGCGGCTTTCGAGAAGCGATGGGAGACTACGGAACGCGAGGCACGCGGCGCGGGTGGCGAGACGGTGAATGAGGAACGCAGGTGCGCGGGGCCACGCCATCGAGTCGGAGAAGGAGGCCAGCGGCGTACAGAGTCGATTGATGACGCACCACGGTGATTTGTGACTCAAGGCGTGGTGCACATCGACATCGCAGGGCTAGTGCGCCGGTCTCTGCCCAACCTCCCTCGCGCGAAGTCCCTGGACACGCACCTTCCTTGACCTGGATCCTCACGCCATCCCGTGCGCGCACCTCTTCACACCGCAGGCCCATCCCGTCCGATCACAGGCGTACCTCTTGCCCTGCGCCGGCGCGAGCGGTCCTCCCATTGCTCTCACGTTCCGATGTCGACTCGCCTCTCCCAGCGCGCAGAGGGGTGCAGGTCTGAGCTCCGAATGAGCCTGCGAGGATGCAAGGAATCGGATAAAGGAGCGCTCGCGATGTTACTCGGATGACTGCACGCAAACTGGGTTTGGGCTTAGCTTTCAGCGGGAAGAGGGGGAGGGTGTACATGTATTACGGGGAAGAACGCAAGTAGTGTCTGTACTACATACGGAATGAATGAATTCCTTTAGCTTACTGGGCCGGCGCAATACTGCACAGCCACACATCGATTCTTTCTGCCGCACCACGACTTGCATTTCGAATTCTCTAGTGAATCTGGGCTGGAATATTGTGTTCGCGCGCCGGATTTGCTTTGGAATCGCCGGCCTCGTCGACCCAGGCGCTCTTTCGAGCTTCAAGTCTTCGGCGCCTCACGAACCTTGAGTCGGACATATGATTCGAGTCTGCATTGAAATCTTGGCTCGACTTACCACCCGCACGGAGCAGCACACCGTGCGATATGTTTAGACTCTGCATCGGCTCGCTCTCTTCCGGGGAATAACAACAGGAAGACTTCATCATGCCGACTCGCAACGAAATATGTATTATGGACACACAGACTAATATATATATAGCGACTCTTCGTTTCCCCATGGCACTTTATTCACGACTCCACACAGCGGCGAGAGCTATGCCCAAAACTGGGACCAAGATCCACCAGAGGATATCCATGGGCGTGCTGCGTAAGTGTAACTTCACCTCGAGCGGTGTGGTGAGGATGTCTGCGGCGCGGGTCGGGGGCGTTGCGTGCTTGGCGATGTCTTCGGAAATACAATCTTCATACTGCGATGCAACTGGGGTTATCGTGGCTTCTTCCTTGGATGTTATGACTGGTGCTTGCGTCCAAGGAATCCTGTTCTGCTCTGACTGGGTTTCGGTCGAGGAGGAAATCGGTGGTGTCGATGAAAGATCCTGGGAGGTAATGGTGCTTGCGGGATCCAGTTCGACGTCTATGGCAGCATCGTGATACTCCTCCTCTGACTCTGTCGCAGTTTCCCACTCTTGATCGTCGTCCTCATCCTCGGAATCTGTCTCAATGGCCGAAAACAGGAACTCCGGTTCGGGAGGCAAGAGCTCTATCCTGCACCGGACCTCAGCGGATTCATCCGTCGCAGCTGAAGCGCCGTCGCTGTCTCCTTTCTCTGCGAGGTACCCCGCGAGCTGGTCCAAAGCCTCGCCGAAAGCTCCGAGGAAGTAGGTCTCGCTGTTTGCGACCTTCCGCATGATGCTGACGGCTTCGTCGCTGACGGAAATGGATTCGTCTCGACGGCCAATGTTCCATAGGATCGACGCAAGGTTTTGCAGACTGCTCGCGAGGGTGGGGAGATGTCGTGGTGCTAGCGAGACCGACTCGCGATACAATTCGGTGGCTCTCTCGGCATTCAACAGGGCAGCCTCTAGCTGTCCGGAGGCCACGAGGCGAAGCGACAACGCATGGAACGCATTTGCACCCAATTCTTCTCTCCTGAGTGTGTACAGGAAACCCCACATGCGCGGCGCGCATAGAGAGTATGTCGAGGCCGCTTCTTCGGCAGCCACAAGAGCTTCCTCGTTCCTTCCAACTCCGGCTAAGCAATTTGAAAGAGTTGTGAGAGAGTGCACAAGGGCATGTTTTTGTTCCTCCCTATTCTCCTTTTCTACATTGTCTCGGCAAGCCGCGACCGCTCGTTCTGCGTCCTCGACAGCCTTCCCGAGCTGTCCTGTAAGCCTCCGGGCGGCAGCGAGCTCCGCAAGTAGAATATGAGCATATCCGTCGAGGTATGGATCTTCGACCCTGAGCCGCTCGACCTCACCACTTGCATCCCTGAGAAGTTTCACTGCTTCCCAGTTTCTCCCGGTCCGCTGGAGAATCTGTTTCCGGATCATGTAATAATTCAAACGGTTCAGACTGCCCGTCGTTTCTTCAATAACAAGTAGATGTGCTGCCTCGATAGCTTGGGGAATTTGACCCATGTCCCAGAGGATGGAGGTTCGACGCACAAGCCAGAAATCTAGATAGTTATAACCGTCGTCCCTTGGGCTGCATCGAAGGTATTTGACTGCCTCATCACATAATGCTATAGCATCATTGAGGGACCCGGCATTCCAAAAAGCCAAGGAGAAAGTCATCAGCATGCCGCCGGGGTGGTAGAAAAAAGCTTCATTGGTGCGGAGGTGCCCCCTGATTTTCGCTATAATTTCTACCAGGACCAACTTTTGGGCACGAGTGACAAGCAGAAGGATGTCCGAAAGCTCACGGACAAAAAAAAGCGGATGTGAATTTGGGATGGTGATGAACTCGGATGCAATCTCGCGAAGAACGGCGACGGCTTGGTCGAAGTGCGCGATGAAGATGTTTTTGAGTAGGGGCAAGACATCCCGAATGGCAAGCCGTGGCCTAAAATAATATGCCATAGCATCCTTGATCACCGCAATGCAGTCGTGGACCTTCAACTCTCTCGATGGGTCCAATACTGGGATCTGCGCGAAGCTATGTTCTAGAAGGATCCGCAGATTGCGAAAATCTGGGCATTGTTGTTGGGACATGTATGCATATGCGTGGAGGGACCGAAGAAAGGGAATGGAAAGTTCTGAGTAGACGCGAGCAAGATCCCGGAATAAAATCATGTCGTCTGCAAGCATGCCGAGGGAAAGACTGCCTCCCTCTGCGACTTTGCAGAGTTGGTCAATAAATGTGTCGACGACTTCTGCGGGTGGAGGATATTGAGTTTGGGGAAACCTGAGAACAGTCTGGAACCCCTCTTTTGCTGCTTCATATGCCGCGACGTGTCGGTCAGCGGACGCAAGGGCCGCAGCATGAGCAAAAAAGGCGGCAGAAAATATCACTGCCTTGTAGACATCCTGTTCCCTCCAACAGGATACTTCTGCTGCCGCCTCGATGAGTTGCGCTGCCATTCCGCGAAACACCGATACAGCTTCTTCGGCTATGGAAATGGCAACCTCTAGTCGGCCAGTCATCCGCAAATTCTCTGAATGTGTGATCAATATTGTGCCGAGCAGTGACCAATCTTCCACATCCGGGGAGAGCTCCTGCCATAATCGACACATGTCCATCGCGCGTTGGCTAGTCTCTGTGGCTAGATCCCATCGGAACTGATGTTGATATTGAAGCGAGAGTTTGTCGGATGAATTGGCAAGGTTGGCTAAAATTCCTGGAGCCGGCTGAAAGCCGCTGGCAGGGAGGCGCCGCAGGATTTGGATTATCATGAGCTCCCAGGCTGTGGCTTCTGAGTTCATTTCCAGAAAAGCCAAATCAACGCCGAGGTCGAGGATGCCTTCAATCGACGAGAACTGGATTTCTCCGTGGCTCTCCTTGATTGCGAAGATCACCGCGAGAATGCGATATAGAACGTGGTCGGGTGAAGTTGAATGGAGGAGAACCAGGTCGGTGCCATCCCAGAGTGGCGTGTCCAGTACCAGAGTAGTTGTTGCGGCTGAATGCTGAAGGAGATCAACCAGACGCAGAGTTTGCGCGGAAAGATATTTGAACTCGAGGGTCTGATGTGACACGTCCTTCAAGCGGGCCTATGAGTTGTGTTGACATTTAGAAAAAGAACCACGCTCACAGATGCCATTATTTCAATCGTTCGACTCATTACATCTTGACCGAATTGGGTCTCGAGGAGGACTCGGGCCATCAGTCCCTCCAGCTGTTGCAGCTTGACTTGGTTTTCGACGTGGTTCGCGATCAAAGACTGTTCGACCCGCAAAGTAGTATTGTCAGTGCGGTGGGTTGTTTGCTCGATTCGAGCAGCAGAGAATGCCTAACAATAATAGTAAGCACCCATATCTCGAGCAGCAAGATACGCTCACCGTGAATTCGAAGTAACATTTGTTCACATGTTCTTTCAGACGTCGTATTTTCGCCTCGATGTCGTCCCGCTTCATCCACACTTTAATCTGATACCCGAAACCACGGAACCCAGGGCTAGGCTGGGCAGGTGATATTTTGCGACATGCTACAAGAACGTATAGCATGTCTCTGAGCCACAAATCTCAGCACAAAAATCTCAATCACGGTACGGAAACCCTTACGCCTTGAGATCTCCCAGGGCACTTAATAGCGCCGGTGCTTGGGATTGCCCCGCTTGTTGCCGTGAAAGTTCGCCCATCTCAGCAAGGACACGAAGAATGTCGTCTGTGAGATCCCGGATTTGGCGTCGGTTCTCGCTGACCTGCACTGTACTCAGTCGACGAACACAAGTTAAAGTATCTATAAGTACCTTGTCTATCGAGCTCTTGATGCTCTGTCCCACGTCTATGAGATCTTTGATGAAGGTCGCGAGGGTGATAATCGTTGTCGTGGCCGTTATGGGATCCATGTTCGTGCGAGGAGCGACGGAGGGGAAAGACGGATGGTGGATGTAGAGATCAAGTAGCGCCAAGTAACAGCCTCCGCTGACAGAAAGTATCAAAAATAGTGCAATCCCACAGCTTTGGCGGGAGAATGCAAAGAAGTCTGATGGTTAACAGCAATGAACATCACAGCGCTGTTCAATACATCCGCGTTGACCCCGTCCCTTCATCGCATATCGACGTCCGTGCGTGAGTGATCTTCTATGGAAGATGATTCCACTGTAACGACGTCCAGAATGGACGGTAATAATAATTATGGCGGGGACGAAACGGGGACGCCGACTAGCCGAGGGCGACGAGAATAAAAGTACTTATCTGACGCACGTCCAATCGCGCCCCCAAGGATTTGATAGACGCTCACGTAGGCGGAGACGCACAACCGAAAATAGCACGTAGACCGCACACCCTCGCACTGCATCGCCATATCCTGACCAAGTCCAGATAAGAGGCAGCGCATGCTGCATTAGTCCGCCACATATCCTGAATAATACTTGAATCAGCCGCTCACCAGGATGGCACTCGCATCGGCTGCTTTGTGTTCGATTGAAATCTCAATTCTCGATCTCCTTGCGAAACGTTGTGCAGTAAACGAGTGCGGCGATTTGCGCACACGCTCTTGAATGCGGCTGGAGAAATCCAGTTGTTGAGGTCGCGCCTCCTCAAAATCTTCGTTGCGGACTCCGCTGGTCGCGTTAGTACGCGTGTTTTCAAAAATGTTTCTATTGAAAGGCGGATGACAGAGATACATTACAGTAGAAGAAGGTTGAAAGTCGACATCGCGTACATTGAGAGCTTGTGTCGTACTCAATGCGCTGGTGGTGGTGGTTGCGGTGAAAGCCGGGGAAAGCCGACGGCTGGCTGCACAGCCACACGAACGGCACGACGCAAACAGATTTCTGTAAAACCCTCCCGCGTCTTTTCCTTTGCGAATTTGGGCGTGGGCAGGCATACAGGACCTTCAATTACGCAGGGATGCGCAAGGAAGCCAGAGACGTGTAGGCCCTCTAAACTTCCGCGGCAAACTGGCAACTGACCCATGAATTGTTCTTTGCACGCCTCTGCCCCGTTGCATGTGGGCATCATCGACGCACGCACTCGGCGCCCTACCGCCCCCTTCTTCAATTGTGTTCCTTTGCTCTCTACATGAAAAACGACGACCTCCGCCTCTGCGCACGACTTGCCTCCCGCGCCGTCGAGCACCCGCTACGCCTCCTGCTCCCTCCCGCGCCCTCTCATCCTCCACCAACTTACTCCCCCGCCTTTGGCCTTTGCAGGTCGCTGTGCTCGTGCAGCCAGCGCATTCCCGCGACCTGTACACGATGCCTGCGATGACGACCACCCGCATGCCGCACCGTTGCAGAGGGAGGTAGCAAGACAGACCCGGTCGACTCTGCGCTCACAGCTCGAGGTGCAAAATCTCGATCTACATTCTCATCCTGACTTTGTTTTACAAGCCCTCACACCCGAGCACGCAACGACCTCGGCGCGATGTGTGCGACGACCACGACGAAAAGGTGTGCAGCCGCATCTCGTGTATACGGGTGCAGCGTGCACAAGTTCGCCGCCGCGCTCCACTGGGAACGCAGCCCCAATCGCTGGAGCGAGGCTTGGGGAGTGGCGCGCGCGAGGCGGCTTCCATGCCGCGCGAGTCCCGCGCGGTACCTCAACGGTGCGCAACTAGTACTACACCCTGCTTGTCAGCTCATGTTACTTGCCAGTTCCCCCAAGTTCTCGCTTACCCATAGCCGCGCCCTCGACCCGCATGCCGCACATTTGGACACGCCTGCGCATTCGCGGTCGTGGCGCATGTGCGGCGAGCGACGTCGGCCCTGAGGTCGAGCTCATCTCTCTCTTCACTCCTGTACAAGACGAAACCTACTCCACCACGCCCGCTTCCCCTCGCTCCCCTGCCTCAAGTCCCGCCCACTCGCGCCCCTCGATTTCCGCGAGGCGGGGACTCGCACGATCCCCCGAGTCGAGGCGCAGCGGGCTCGCTGCACACGAGTCGCAGCGGGCGCTTCCCTTCGCTGGAGAGCCGCAGCAGGAGAGCGCGCGCGACTGCGGCGTCGTGGATTCGCGCCGCGCAGGTACCGCGGTCCGCGCGGCATCTCCTCCCCGTGGAGATGCGCAGCGCGACACCGCGCCGAGATTGCCGCCGACGCCCGCCCTCTCCACGTGGGAGCCGCCGCGGAGGGAGTCCAATTCGCGGGAGCACACGCCGCCTCCTGCACCTGGTGCACGTCCGCGCGGAAACCACCCCCCGGCGATTTGCGTGCAGCGCGCGGCGCGGGCTTCGGGTCCGAAGGAGAGGGAAGGAAGAAGGCGCGAGCACGCGTACGTGCTGAGGTTTCTCGGAAATCGAGGCATGTAAATAGGACGTCGCTAGGAATTGAAATTGCATCGAATCCACTCACCACTCCGGGGATATATTCGCCGCGCGAAGTCCGCAAGCAGGCAGAAGCGAGAATTCGATGCGCTCCTCGCAGTAAGTACGAGGCTCAAACACACGCGGGATTATAAAGTCAAGAGCGCGAATTAGCGAAATAGCCTGGGAGGCATAGTTATCACATACCTCGGACGCGTTGAGGTAAGTATCTGCGGAGCGGTGTGAGTAGAGGTATGACGGTCTGAAGGTCGGAGCTCACCGCAGTTTTGAGGTGGGTGCAAAGTATTGAAAATACGATGAAGGTTAGATCACAATGCGAGCGAGAAGAAGAAATGAAAATATACTAAAGGTCAAGTACATTACGCCGGGTCGCGCGCTGCTGCAAGACGCCGCCGAACGCGCACAGCGCTAATTTTACGAAATTGGCCGGGGCTTCCGCGGGAAGCATAATACAGCAAATCTGGAAAACAGGCCAGTACAAAATCATAGAAAAAGGTGTCGATGCACGGAACGCGTACATACATAACTTCGTAACTTCGCGATATGTCCCGCAGCGGTGCGTCGCTGCAGAGGTGACACTGATACGGCCCGCGCTGGAGAGGGAATCGAACTTACTAGATGTAAAAAGTAAAAATGGTCAGTGCGTAGAAAATACGACACAGAAATACGACACAGGGCTACAATACTGACCGTGGAAACGCGGATAGGGACCAGGTCTGACGCCTGTAGGTCCTATTGGGCAGCGGGTAAGAGATTTGGGGCGATAACAGTCGGAGGTACGAGCCCGAGTCGGCGCGTTGGGGTTGGTGAGTAACAGTGCACAGTTCGTATTTATTTGTCAATCGACGCCGGAGGTGCGCGGGGCGAGTCGGAGCACCTCTGCGACATGCAAACGGACATGCATGAGGCGCAGGTAAGCACACATTCCTGCGAAATCGGCCGGAAATCCCGTGGAAAGCAGACTGCATCAGATCTGCAAATTGAGTTCAGTACAGTTTTAGCGCAACGCATAGATGAACGGGGCGTGTAAATACCGTCTAAATGATGTACCGCAGCTTTGAGTCGCCGCAGAAGGCGTCAAGGCCGCGGTGAAGCTGGAATCGTGCTAAATCTCAAAATGGTCAGTATGGAGAAATCTGGATAAAGAGGCGCAATGCTGACCACTGTCTAAACGCCAATTCTAGTACCTGGAGTAGTGAAAGAGTTGGAGCCATAACACTCGGAGGAACCGCGTAGGGTTACTCCGAGCTCGTACATTGGGGTCGAGGACTAGACTTCAATGTATCTGGTCACTGAGTGAGCCCAAGTGCGAGAATGGAACCAGTCACATACCTATATTGACCCGGATTCGACTGCCTCCCAAGCCGAAGTCATCTCGAGCCGGGTTGATGAAGGACGAAGGTGAAATCAAAGTTAGCCCTTGGATGGTAACAAGGCAAAACAACTCTCCACATACCTTCGGTGAATTCCGGAGCCTGTCTGGGAGTTCTGTGGGTCGAATCCAAGTCGTGAGCTAGTGTTTATGAGTAGAATAACGAGTCAATGACTCACGGTGGACAGGTGGGGCTTTGAAGACATCTCCGAGATGCCCGAGATGCAACTGTATCTGAACAAATATTCAACGGGATGGTCCAAGAACCATTCAAGGAGGAGAGGACTTATCATAAATGTATGATATATTGCCTGTACCTCATCCATAGGGTCCAATGAAGGATACCTTGGCCAGAGCTCAAATCATACATAATTGCTTCGATGCAACGCGAGGCATGATAATACTATTAGACTGAGATCAAGTCAGTACTAATCATGAAACACATTCGAGTGGACTTACTTGGAGAGTGCAGTGGGTTGGTCGCTGCCGCCCGCAGGTCCCTGCCCTCTTCTCCAAGGACTCTCCAATCACCGCTCTAGCGAAGCTCACCAAGCTAGAGACGTTCGTCATCTACTACTACAGTAGAACATCACCGCGTTCAAGGACTGGCCGCTCAACCGCGAATATACGCTCGCCGACCCGGCGGGTTTAACGGCGTTCGCCCTCGCCATAATGAGCGTATGCCCCGCGCATCGCCTCGCCGTCGTCGGGGCGCGTGTATATGCGCACCCCGACTGCGTGGACGGGTATTCTGGGAGGACGGAATAGGTGTTCACGCTGACGCGCAGCGCAGCCGGGAGATTTGAGGCGCGGTTTGGGACTGAGTTTGATTTTTGGGCGGTTTCGATGTTTTGGAAGCCGTGAGGAATGGTCTTGTCGTTTGGCGTATCTGTGGGAGTTATATTTAAAGCGGACACATGCATCCGGTGCTGAGACCCGAGACTTGACAACCTCTGCCCATGTCCCATATCTGTTCAGGCGCGCATCATAAATCACCGACATCAAGGACCACGGCCAGCTAATATATGGTGGACAACGCGCCCAGGCGGAAAGTTGCATGCGGCTGGGGAGAAATCCCTTCTGTTGAGGGCTCAGAGATCCGTACTGTCTTCCGCACGGTGCAGAGAACCGAAGATCTTGTATTGCGGACTCCGGAGTGTCTGCTTGCCTCTGGTCGCGTTAGTACACGTCAAAAAAAAAACCTTTGCTACTGAAAGGCAGAGGAGATAGGTTAGATTAGAATGAGTTGCGAGCGCGGACGTACCCTTGAGGTTGATGTGCTTTTATGTGTACAGTAATACAGTACACCCCCGCGCTCGACGTCGCGCGCGAGCTGGCGGCGCTCTGGATCGTTCTTGTCGTACTTCTTGCGGTCCTCGACGACCCCGGGGATGTACGGGGGGCGCAGGCGCTCGTCGTGCGGCTTGAGTTACGCGACGTAGATGCTGTTGGTCCCGGGGTGATCTTGCTGCCTTTGACCGTGGCGTCGACGAGGAGGTCGAAGAGGGAAACATCAACGATCAAATGATCCCAACAACAGCCGCATCGGCGAGTCCGCAGTTTACCATCACGCCGGCGACCTCGACGCGCCACACCATCTTGACACCGTCGGCTCCAGCACCGAGTCGCTAGCATCACGTAGTCGGAGCTCGGCGCCACCTGATCCCCAGTGAGCTCTCTTACACTCTTTATTTCTTTGCTTTACTCAACCACCTTCAACCCGGGCACATGTTCGTAACAGTTCAACGCTCAGCATCCACACAATCACAACACGCGTCCCACGGAGCGAGTCAATGTCCTCCGCCCCAGAATGCTACTCCGGATTAGAATTCCCCCCACCAAGCTGCTCGACGCGTGAGTACCTTTTTCAACCGTGTCCGTCAACCAAACCAGCTCAACTCTAATTCCAGCGCTGTACAACGCGTCAAAATCACTCCAGCCGGTCTGCGCGCCTTCAGAATCACCTCAATGCGTGATCCGAACGCGTCGGCGCGGCCCCGATCTTTCTTACATTTTTCGAGGTCCCGCGGACCGCTCAGCGTGTATTCGGTGAGGTTCTTTCATTGTCTGGAATCCTGAACCTAATCGACTCTTGTAAGATCGCGCGCAGCGCTGTCATCACTTCTTAATAAATATCCACGCTTCCCGTGAGTCCCGGGACGCGACCGCCGCAACCTACGCGCCTCGGTGCGTTGCCCCCGAATTTTTCATTGCATTTTTGGACTTCCCATGGACCGCTCAACACGCATCCGGTAAGTTTAGTCACCAGTCCTTGTCCTCGCATCTTGAACTCAACGTCCTCCCATAGAATCCCGCGTCGATGCATCAAGATCATTAGTTCAAGTCTGCACGCTCCACAGCGCAACGCAACCGTCGCGCCGCCTTACATTATCTTGGTATTCCCGCCACGTTCCCGACGCGTCTCAAGTTCGTTCAAATTCAGTGTAGTGGGATTAACTTGCTAACGTCCCCTTAGACCGTCGCTTCAGATAGGCGCTCCAAGCATCGTGCGTCCATCAAACGCGTCAGCGGCGCGACGCGCGGCGCACCAATTATTACTCGATTTTTAGCGGTCCCGCCACCGCTGCGACGCGTATTTGGTATGTTTAATTAACTCTCCTGCGGCGTGTGTCTCGCACGGGTCTCAGCACGCCTCCGCTCTGCTTTATCAATGTGCGCGTGCGCCTTCGACGCGTCGGGACGCACCAACGCCTCCGAGCTTTAATTTTATACTTTGCCTTCACGCGAGCGCCTCGCCGCGCCCGCCTAAGCCCCAATACTTAAACATTGGATTTCGCGTTCCCGCGAGCAACGTTCCGCGTACGTTCCTCCGCGCGGCGTGTACAGTTTAATCATTAACCCCTACCTCTCAGTTCGCGCTTCGTCATGCCATCAACACGCCGCCGGCATTTAAATTCTGGATTTCGCGTTCCCGCGAGGTGTGTTCGTGCTCGCATCGTCCTTGTCCCATTCCTAGGCCTTACTTCCGTTCAGGTCGTGTTCGCGCTCCCCGCACTCACCCACACGCATGTTAATTTTGGATTTGGGCTTCCCGCGAGCGCTGTCGCCGTGGCATCGACACGCCGCGTGGCTCGGTGTTCCCGCGAGCAGGGTATATCTAAGATCGGTCTCGCGTCATATTTATCTCATTGCTGACATCCAGTTCGCGCTAAGCTTGCGTTCACGCTGCCGCCGTCGGGCCAGCAGCGTGCCGTCAACACGCTGGATTTACAGTTCCCGCAAGTGACGGTACACGTACGTCCCTTCACGCGTTACCTTTATCCCGTTACTTACCTCTCGTGTTCAGTTCGCGCTCCCGCCCGCCGCGATCGTGCCATCACACCATGAACGCGTCTGCCAATATTTAAATTCTGGATTCCGCGTTCCCGTACCTTCCCGCGTCCTCTTTTTCAATCATTGACATATTTCACTTTCAGATCGCGTTCGCACCCCGCCCTCGACATTTTAAATTTTGGCTTCCCGCAATGCTTCCGTTTTGAACTTAAACTCCCCGCGAGCGAATGTATGGTTCGTTCTCGAGGCATCTCGCTGACTCTACCACTCAGATCGTGTTCCCGTCGTGTCAACGCGCTAATATCGCGCCAGCAACAATTATAAATCAAGACTTGAACATGCCGCGGCGCGGCCCGACCTGAATTTATTGCATTGACGAGGGTACACATATTTTCTGTAGCACTATTTACAGTTTAATCTCTCACTTGTGTTAGAATGCGCCTTTTACCTGAATTGAACTCCCGCAAACCAGATTCCACTGACCCGCGACTCGCAGGTACACCACTGCGATCTCCCGCTTTGACGTCGCCGGTCCGCCTTCCGCTAGGCACCGACTGCAGATCCGAGGTAACTCGTCCCTAGATAGATCGAGATCCAGCTACCATCTGTACTTGTCCCGCTAACCCCGTAAGAGACGGGGAGACTATGTCATTTTTTTCTAATAAAAATCACAAGTTTTACATCAAAGTGTATTGGATTACAGAGATGGGAAACACCGCGTATCAGGCTGAGGCTAGGGGAAGAGGATCGGGGACCAGGCGAAGTTGAATCCAATTGCGATCGAGACGAATCGAGCGATGACATCACGAATCAAGTGGCGATGCAGGCCGACCTCACTCAAGACGACGCTTACGCCACCGTGACCGCTCTCCTCCCGTGCCAAGACCACGCGAGTATAAGATCCCCGCGCGACTTTCGAATGCTTCCAAGTCAAAAACCCGTTCAAGGAGGCCCCGCGCCCGCACTGCACTCCTGCTGCCCCCAAATCTGTGCGAGTGCAGCAACCCCGCGCTTGCTATATGATCTGCAGCGCTCTTGGTGCTTCGTCGTCACCCGAAACCCACAGCTCGCCGTGCGGCCTCTGCGCACGACTTGCCTCCTGCGCCCGCTACGCCTCCTGCTCCCACGTCCCCTCGTCCTCCACTAACTTACTCCCCGCCTTTGCAGGTTGCTGTGCTCGTGCAGCTAGCGCATTCCTGCGACCTGCCAGGACAGTCTGCGCTCACAGCTCAAGGTGCGCAACCTCGATCTACGACATTATTATCCTGACTTTTTTTTACAAGCCCTCACAACGACCGCGGCGCTATGTCTGCGACGCAAAGGTGTACAGCCGCATCTTGTGTGTACGCGGTGCGGCGTGCACAAGTTCGCAGCCGCGCTCGACCGGGAACGCAGCCCCAGTCGCTGGAGAATCGGCAAGGCGAGGCTCGGGGAGTGGGGCTCGCGTCATGCCGCGCGAGTCCCGCACCTTGAGCTCGGATACCTCAACGGTGCCCAACTAGTCCTACATCCTGCTTTTCAGCTCATGTTACCCACCAGCTCACCCATGTTCTCGCCCACCCCACCCATAGCCGCGCACTCGACCCGCATGCCGCACATCCGGACACGCCTGCGCACTCGCGGTCGTGGCGCATGTGCGGCGAGCGGGTCGAGGGTGAGTCGCATCACGCGCGGCTTCCACGAGCACCCACCGCGCTGCCACGATGGCAGCGGGCGCTTCCCTTCGTCGGGAAGCCGCAGCAGGAGGGCGCGCGCGACTGCGGCGTCGATCATGCGTGTTCTAAGCGCGAGTCAGCCTGAGCGATGCGCGCGGGGCGGCTGGATGCACGCCGCGCAGGTACCGCAGCGCGCGCGCCATCTCCTCCGAGTGGGCGTGCGGATGCGCCGAGTCGAATTGCGGTGGAGATGCGCGGCGCAACGCCGCCGACGCCCGCCCTCTCCGCGTGGGAGCCACCGCGCGGCGATTCCAATTCGCACGTGCACAACATACCTCCTACTCCTGGTGCACGTCTGCGCGGCGACCCCGGCGCCGAACGCTGGATTTTTTTTCTTTATCAAATGACACACCTTACAGTACAGCTACGAGCCCGGATTCCCAAGCACGCTGCATACCACTGTATTTGACTAGTTTCTGCGGAATTTTTTTTTGCGGATAGGAAGGACTACATCGACATACTAGGGCACGAGATAGCAACCTCACCAATGTCGAGAGAACCACCGTCCAATCCCCAAACCTTGTGAAAGGTCTGCGGAATCCACGAGCTGTTGCTCAGCTGCATACATCTTCGCGCGCACATTGTTCATGCGCGTTCCAGATCGAGACGCTCCGCCGACTTCTCCAATACTTCTTTCTATGTTTTCATCGTCTCCTTCGGATCCCACCCAAAGTGGTTCCAACGTGAACAGCAAGTAGCTCAGCAATCTCCAATGTGGCAGTGTCGAACTCTTTCTTTGCGACGAGAAACCCTTCCGATTGAAAGAACGATTCAGCCGACGACAAGCAACTGAGTCGCAAAATAACGCACTATCATCGGGCGCGTCGTGCGTTGCTCTAGCTGTTGTTTTACCGCACACCTGTGTAGGTTCTCTTGATAGGATGGAGGCTTCTCCCAGCTTGATTGCTACACTTGCGAGGCAAAACGACCAATAAACACGGTCGTCTGTTACATGTCGGCGTACAGACAAGCCGTCGATGAAGTGATGCACTTACAGTCTGCGGACAGTTCCATACCCCCGGCCTCTATATTTGCAAGTCAGTAGGAGTTCACGGTCCACGAGCTATTGACTCACCCAGCATTCCCTTCACTTGAGCACCCAACAAACCAATGTATGTCGAAGTGATCTCTGTCGGTCCAGTCAGGGAGCATCTTTGTCCGGTATCAGTCTAATCTGCCGAGTTCTCTCCCTTGGTATTCTCATGCCAGTTTTAGCCATAGTATAGAGACGCGAAATTGAGAGCGGTGGGTGCGGAGGAAGGAGAAGAGTGAAAATCTTATGGACTGTCTCCTCGCGAGTGCGCGCTTTAGACACCTCATTGGCAGATTTCCGTCTTGAATCTTGATGGTTGACATCGGGAGAACCGGTATCGTTCGAAGGCTTTAAACTCCGCTCGGGCATCACACCGACGGCAGTGACGGCTCCAGTGTTCCTACTCGTCGGCTTAGCTTCATGCGCCCTACTCCGACGTTAGCTCCTCTCACAAATAGTGCGCGATCTCACAGCCACCTTCTCCGCTTATCCCTCGGCCCTGCTCTAAACGTGTGCGACTCCATCGAGCCTAAGGATGGACACGGGTACACCCGCGGGTACATTCGGGCTTACTCGTACCCGTACCCGCGTACGGGTCGGGTCTAAAACCCGTACGGGTTACCCGCGGGTCTTCAACGCACCCGGGTCCCCAAACCCCGTCGGGTATACCCGCGGAATTCCCAGCATCAAGAACATCTTATTGCTCGAGATACGGTATTCTTACGTGGCTTAGTCGGGCTTAGTCAGGCGTAGTCGGGCGTAGGGATTGCCGCGTCAGTGCCACGGCAGTGCCGCGGCAGTGCGCGGCAGCCGCGGCATTTTCTCCTGGCCCCATCACACCGACGGCAGTGACGGCTCCAGTGTTCCTACTCGTCGGCTTAGCTTAGCTTCATGCGCCCTACTCCGATGTTAGCTCCTCTCACAAGTAGTGCGCGATCTCACAGCCACCTTCTCCGCTTATCCCTCGGCCCTGCTCTAAACGTGTGCGACTCCATCGAGCCTAAGGATGGACACGGGTACACCCGCGGGTACATTCGGGCTTACCCGTACCCGTACCCGCAAAAACCGTACCCGCGTACGGGTCGGGTCTAAAACCCGTACGGGTTACCCGCGGGTCTTCAACGCACCCGCGGGTCCCCAAACCCCGTCGGGTATACCCGCGGAATTCCCAGCATCAAGAGCATCTTATTGTCCAGCACGGTGCAGTAAAATGTAGACTATTTAATAATTAATTAGATTTGGGTTTGTTCTCTGCTGTGTGCTCTCGATAGAGGTTGAACCGGGTGCGAAGCTGCTTCTCAACAGTTGAAATTGCTGTTTTGCTGAACTTGTTGATGTGGAAATACTCCAGCTTGGAGCTGGGGTGAGGTACTATTATACAGCATGAAAATTTGAAGGAAACTACTACATAACGAGGGACAAATAGTAGATGCGCAAAAACCCGCGGGTACACGGGTCGGGTACGCGGGTTGAGCGCGGGTCTGAAATCACGACCCGTACCCGTATCCGCCCTCACCCGCGGGTGCAAACCTGCGGGTGTACCCGCGACCCGTGTCTATCCTTAATCGAGCCCCTCCCAACGCGTGAAGTGCCCTCAGTGTGCGCATGCAGCACTGAGCTCCGAACGGGCGTGCGAGGAGCAACAGAATCCGAGTCAATAGGGTTACTCAGATGACTGCACGCTGACTGGGTTTGGGATTAGCTTGCAGCGGGAGGAGGCGAAGGGCGTACATGTATTATGGGGCAGAACACAAGTGGTGTCTGTACTATGTTAGCGGATAGCGCGCTTGTAGCGCATTCGGGATTCAAGTCCAACCAATATATTGTCTCATCACAAAGCTATGTACAATTATTGCCTGAAGGTACGATATAACAGGATAGCTCGTAGCTGATAGTTTTCGCATTTTTCTCTTATAAGTTATATCAAGGCACTCGTAGTATTCTTTTGGTTATACTCAGGCACTCGTCTTCCAGTATATATTTACTCTGTACTCGAGCCGCCTCCCCTCAGACTTCCGCTTACTTCTGTGTGCGCGAAGACTGAGGTGAGCGACTCAATTACTTACTATGGTTCACTTTCTAACTTGTACTAGTTATTATTGTCTAGGTGAATATTAAGACTTCCGCTTACTTCTGTGTGCGCGAAGACTGAGTTATTATTGTCTAGCTCTCGCGCACTTGAAGTCTCACTCTTACATACTACATACCGGCTCGCTCGTTTGAATGAATTCCTTTTAGCTTACTGGGTTTTACTGGGCCGGCACATTACTGCACAGCCACGTATTGATTCTTTCCTTTGCACCACGACTTACGTTTCGAATTCCCTCTGGTGCATCTGGGCTGGGAGATTGTGGTCGCGCGCCGAGTTTACTCTGGGATTGCTAGCCTTGTCGACGTAAGTAGGCGCTCTTCGGCGCCTCACGCACCTTGAAGTCGGTCTGCATTGAAATCCGGCCGGGCTTGAGTTACATACCACTCGCAGGGCGTAGGACGCCGGGTGATGTAGTCTGTATCATCGAGACTTCGAGTCTTAGCTTCGCTGTCTGGAGTAACAAAGGCAAAGGGGGGACTTCATCATGCCGACTCGCAACGAAATATAGACACGCAGACTAATATATACAGCGGCTCTTTATCTATCCATGACTCTTTATCCACGACTCCACACAGCAGCGAGGGCTACACCTAGGACTCCGAGCAAGATCCACCAGATAATATCCATGGGCGTGCTGCGTAAGTGTAACTTCACTTCGAGCGGCGTGGTGAGGATGTCTGCGACGCGGCCTGGGGGCGTTTCGAGCTTGACTGTGTCTTCGGAGACACAATTTTCGGCTTGCGATGCGACTGGGGGCGTTGTGGCTTGTTCTATGGATATCAAGACGGGTGCTTGCGAGACCGCCCCCCGAAGAATCCCGTTCTGCTCCGACTGGGTTTTGGTCGAGGAAATCAGTGGTGTCGATGAAAGATCCTGGGAGGTAATGGTGCTTACGGGATCCAGACCGGCCACTTCGACGTCTATGGCAGCATCGTGATACTCTGACTCTGTCGCAGTTTCCCAAGCTTGATCGTCGTCCTCATCGTCAGATTCCGTCTCAATGTGCAAGAACAGGAACTCCGGCTCGGGAGGCAAGAGCTCTATCCTGTGCCGGACCTCAGCGGATTCATCCGTCGCAGCTGCAGCGCCCTCGGAGTCTCCTTTCTTTGCAAGGTACCCCGCGAGCTGGTCCAAAGCCTCGCCGAGAGCTCTAAGGAGGTAGGTCTCGCTGTCTGCGACCTCACGCATGATGCTGACGGCTTCGTCGCAGGCGGAGATGGATTCGTCTCGACGGCCGATATTCCATAGGATCGACGCCAGGTTTTGAAGACTACTCGTGAGGGTGGGGAGGTGTAGTGGCGCCAAGGACACCAACTCGCGATACAATTCGGTGGCTTTCTCGGCGTTCAACAGGGCGGCCTCTAGCTGTCCGGAGGTCACAAGGAGAAGTGACAAAGCATGGAACGCATTTGCGCCCAATTCTTCTCTCCTGACTGTGTACAAGGAGTCCCGTATCCCTGGCACGTGTAGAGAGTATATCGAGGTTGCTTCTTGGGCTGCCACAACGGCTTCGTTGTTCCTTCCGACTCCGACTAAGCAATTTGAAAGAGTTGTGAGAGAGTGCACGAGGGCATGATTTTGCCGCTCCATATCCTCCTCTTCTACATCTTCTCGGCGAGCCGCGACCGCTCGTTCTGCATCCTCAACAGCCTTCCCAAGCTGTCCTGTAAGTCTCCGGGCGGCGGCGAGCTCCGTGAGTAGAAGACGAGCATAGTCGTGGACGTATAAGCCTTTGACCCTGAGCCGCTCGACCTCGCCGCATGCATCCCTGAGAAGTTTCATTGCTTCCCAGTTTCTCCCGGTCCGCTTGAGAATCTGTTTCCGGATCGTGTAATAATCCAAAATGTCCACACTCTCCGTCATCTTTTCAATAACAGGTAGACGTGCAGCCTCGATTACTTGGGAAATTTGGCCCATGTCCCAGAGAACGAAGGTTCGACGCACGAGCCAGGCGCTATAATCTTCGTCGCTATAATCTTCGTCCCTTGAGCTGCACCGAAGGTAGTTGGCGGCCTCATCACATAATGATATAGCATCATTGAGGAGTCCGGCGTTCCACAAAGCCCCAGAGAAATTCCACAGCACGCCGTGTAATTGGTAAGAAAGAGCTGTACTGACTGTGCGGAGGTGCCCCACGATTTTTGTCATGATTTCCACCAGGACCAACTTTTGGGCGCAAGTGACAACTGGAAGAATGTCGTCCGAAATATTGGAGAGTATCCAATCCAAGATATATGAATTCGAATGTGGGTCTATCATCAACTTGGAGGTAGCGTCACGAAGAACGGCGATAGCGTGGTCGAAGTGCGCGATGAAGATGTTTTCGATTAGGGGGAAGACCCGAAAACACCGTCTATTTAAGAGAAATGCCGGTATTACATCCTTGATCACCCCAATACAGTCATCGACCTTCAACTCTCTAGATGGGTCCAGTACTGGGATCGGTGTACGGGAGTTGGGTTCTAGAAAGACACGCAAATTGTGGAAATTTGGTGATTTTTGCTGGGACATGTAGACATATGCGTGAAGGAGCCGAAGGAATGGAGTGGAAAATTCTTCTAGGTAGGCTCGAGCAAGATCCCGGAATAAGATCATGTCGTCTGCAAGCATGCCGAGGGAAAGACTATTTCCCTCGGCGACTTTGCAAAGTTGGTCAATGAATGTGTCGATGAATTTTGCGGGTGGAGGATAGTCGGTTCTGGGAAACTTGAGAACAGTCTGGAACCCCTCTTTTGCTGCTTCATATGCCGCGACATATCGATCAGCAGACGCAAGGGCCGCAGCATGGGCAAAAAAAGCCTCAGAAAATCCCACTGCCTTGTAGTCATCCTGTTCCCCCCAACAGGATACTTCTGCGGCCGCCTCGATGAGTTGCGCTGCCATTCCGCGAAACACCGCTACAGCTTCTTTGGCAATGGAAATGGCATCCTCTACTTGGTCAGTCACCCGCAAATTCTCTGAATGTGTGATTAATATTGTGCCCAGCAGTGGCCAATGTTCCACATCTGGGGAAATCTCTTGCCACAAGTGACAGCAGTCCATAGCTCGTTGACTGGCCTCTGTTGCAAGATCCCATCGCAACTGATATTGATATCGACGTGAGAGATTATTGGACGAAAAGGCCAGGTTGGGTAAAATTTCTGGAGCCGGCTGAAAGTCACTGCCAGGAAGATGTCGCAGGATTTGGATTATCATGAGCTCCCAGGCTATGGCTTCTGAATTCATCTGCAGAAGAGCCAGTTTATTGCCAAGGCACTGGATGCCTCGAATGGATGAGAACAGGATCTCTCCGTGACTCTCCGTTATTGTGAAGATCACCGGGAGAATTTGACATAGAACGTGGTCGGGTGAAGTTGAACGGAGGAAAACCAGGTCAGTGCCATCCCAGAGCGGCGTGTCCAGTACCAGAGGTCTTCCCGCAGCCGAATGCTGAAGGAGATCGACTAGATGCAGAGTTTTCTTGGAAAGATATTCGAACCCGAGGGCCCGATGTGACATGTCCTTGAAGCGGACCCATGAGTTGTGTTTACATTTAGAAAAAGAACCACGCTCACAGATGCCATTATTTCAATCGTTCGACTCATCACATCTTGACCGAATTGGGTCTCGAGGAGGACTCGCGTCATCAACCCCTCCAACCGTCGCAGTTTGACTTTGTTTTCGATGTGGTTCACGACCAAAGACTGCTCGACCCGCAGAGTGGTATTGTCAGTGCGGTGGGTGGTTTCTTTAATGCCAGTAGTTGTTTGTTCGATTCGGGCAGCAGAGAATGCCTAGTATTAATAGTAAGCACATATATTCCGAGCGGCAAGATACGCTCACCGTGAATTCGAGGTAACATTTGATTACATGTTCCTTCAGACGTCGTATTTTCGCCTCGATGTCATCCCGCTTCATCCACACTTTAATCTGAGACGTGAAACCCCGGAATCCAGGGCTGGGCTGGGCAGGCGATATTTTATGGCATGCTGCAAGAACGTATAGCATGTCTCTAAGAAACAAATTTCAACACCAAAGCCTCAATCCTGGTACGGAAACCCTCACGCCTTGAGATCTCCCAGGGCGCTTAATAGCGCCGGCGCCTGGGATTGGCCCGCTTGCTGCCGTGAAAGTTCGGCCATGTTAGCAAGGACACGAAGAATGCCGTCTGTGAGATCCCGGATTTGACGTCGGTTCTCGCTGACCTGCGCTGACCTCAGTCGATGAACACAAAGTAACACATCTCTTACGTACCTTATCTATTGAGCTCTTAATGCTCTGTCCCACGTCGATGAGATCTTTGATGAAGGTCGTGAGTGTGATAATCGTTGTCGTGGCCGTTATGGGATCCATGGTCGTGCGAGGAGCGACGGAGGGGAAAGACGGATGGTGGGTGTAGAAATCAAGTCGGCGCCAAGTAACAGGCCATCAGGAAAATGCCAAATTGCTATGGCCGTTATGAGCAGTTATATAGCCCTACATAGACACTCATAGACGCCATAGACGGTTGCTATCCGGTCTATGGCATCTATGGGTGTCTATGGTGGTGTATGTGGAAGCCCATAGCAGTTTGGGATATTCCTGATGAGCGGAAAGTATCAAAAATAGTGTTCACAGCTTTGGCAGGAGAATGCAAAGAAGTCTGATGCTTAGCAGTACATAATGACAGAGCTGTTACCTGTGCGTTGACAGCATCCCTTCATCGCATATCGACGTCCGTGCGTGAGCGATCTTCCATGGATGATGATTTCACTGTAGAATGGACCGGTAATATTGATTATGGCAGGAAGAAGGTGGAGACAAAACGGGGACGCCGACTAGCCGAAGGCGACAAGAATAAAAGTACTTATCTTCGGACGCACGTCCAATCGCGCCCCCAAGGATTTAATAGACGCCTATGTAGGCGGAAGCGCGCACAACCGAAAACTTTGAATAGCTCGCAGTCCGCACACTCTCGCACTGCATCCATATTTGCCCTATCCCTGACCGAGTCAATTTGACAAGCGGCAGCGTATGCTGCATTGGTCCGCCAGATATCCTAAATAATACTTGAATCGGCCGCCCACTGCTGAGTTCGATTGAAATCTCAATGCTCGATCTCCTTGCTGAAATTTGTGCTGTAAACGAGCGCGGCGATTCGTGACCCGCTCTTGCATGCGGCTGGGTCGTTGAGGTCACGCTTCCTCAAAATCTTCAGTGTTGCGGACTCAGTCTCACGTTGGTACGCGTTTTTAAAAAGAATGCTGCTAGTGAAAGGTAGAGAGAGAGAGGTTATATGAGGGGGAGGTTGACATCGCGTACTTGAGAGCTTGTGTCGTACTCAATGCGCTGCTGGTGGTGGTGGTTGCGGTGAAAGCCGACGGGCTGCACAGCCACATGAAAGGCACTGTAAAACCCTGTGGACAGGCCAAGGACAGGCATACAAGTCCTGTGTAATATGCGCAAGGAATCCAGAGACGTGTAGGCCTTCGAAAATTGCCGTAGCAAAAGCAACTGACCCATGATCATGAATTGTCAATGCCGCACGCCTTTGTGTTATCCTTACGCCAGAGTAACCCAGATGGGTCAGGTTAAACCTCGCAGGTTGCAAACCATTAACCATTTAAACTGGTTAAACCCCTTGGTTTAACCGCAACTGGCAAGTTTTTATCAGTGGTAATGCTGGTATCAACACCCATTAAACCAACTGTTACAAACGGCTATTCCAGATGCCAGTATACATTAAACTGTACTAGGAAACAACCCTACGAATCAAAATCTCTCAATACAGCTGCCTGCTTCCCTGATTAAACATGAGATAATTCAGGGCGCATGAATTATAACTGAGACGGAAGTGAATGTTAGGCCAGCATTATGGCGGGGGGTTACAGGAGAAAATGACCAGTAGCACTATCTTGGTATGAGAAAGAGAGAGAGAGAGAGAAGACAGGAAACGGGGGCCACCATGAACTACACATGCAATCAAATCTTGCCACCGTCCGATTGTGGTTATGCGGACAATGGCGAGATCAATCAGACCTTCATTATTGTCTCGAAGAGGCAATAGGCGCTCTGAGACTATAAATTGAAGGGACTCAGACTCTTCACCCCCACAAGTATCACACCTTTTCACACAGTCCATAAGTGCGACGTACTAGTAGTAGATAAAGATAAAATATCTTGGTTAGTTTAAACGGTGTTTGCTCTGCATGGAACGGTTTATTAAACCGAGAGTTGGTTATAAAGGGATGGTTTAACTGGCTCGTTTACTACTGCGATTAGGGCACACTACTACCAAAATCGTGGTTTAACAGACGGTTTAACCGGTTCAAATGGTTAATGGTTGACAACCTCCATCGTTTAACCTGGCTCATCAGGAAGTCGACGCCAGCCATCCACGCCGGCCCAACGACGCCTGGCATCATCGACGCACGCACTCGGCGGCGCCCTACCGCCCCCTTCTTCAATTGTGTTCCTTGCGATCCCTACTCTCTACGTGAAAGACGACGATCTCGGCCTCTGCGCACGACTTGCCTCCCGCGCTCTCGAGCATCTGCTACGCCTCCTGCTCCCACGTCCCCCTCCCTCGCCCTCTCGTCCTCCACCAACCTACTCCCCACCTTTGGCCTTCGCAGGTCGCTGTGCTCGTGCAGCTAGCGCATTCCCGCGACCTGTGCACGATGCCTGCGATGACGACCACCCGCATGCCGCACCGTTGCAGAGGGAGGTAGCAAGACAGACCCGGTCGACTCTGCGCTCACAGCTCGAGGTGCGCAACCTCGATCTACTACATTCTCATCCTGACTTTTTTCTACAAGCCCTCGCACCCGACCAAGCAACGACCTCTGCGACGACCACGACGCAAAGGTGTGCAGCCGCATCTCAGTGCAGCGTGCACGAGAACACAGCCCCAGTCGCTGGAGAATCGGCAGGGCGAGGCTCGGGGAGTGGGGTGCGCGTCGTGCCACGCGAGTCCCGCCCCTTAAGCCCAGGTACCTTAACGGTGCGCAACTAGTACTACATCCTGCTTGTCAGCTCATGTTACTTGCCAACTCACCCAAGTTCTCGCCCACCCATAGCCGCGCCCACGATCCGCATGCCGCATATTCGGACACGCCCACGCATTCGCGGTCGTGGCGCATGTGCGGTGAGTGGGATGGCGCGGCGAGTCGCATCGCGCGCGGCTTCCACGAGCGCCGCGTACCGCGCCGCCACGATGGCGGCAGGCGCTTCCCATCGCTGGAGAGCCGCAGCAGGAGGGCGCGCGCGCCTGCGGCGTCGATCACGCGTGTTCCAAGCGCGAGTCGGCCTGAGCGGTGCACGCGGGGCGGCTGGATGCACACCGCGCAGGTACCGCAGTCCGCACGGCATCTCCTCCGAGTCGGCGTGCGGATGCGCTGAGTCGAATTGCGGTGGAGATGCCCAGCGCAACGCGGCCGCGCTGAGATCGCTGCCGACGCCCGCCCTCTCCGCGTGGGAGCCACCACGCGGCGATTCCAATTCGCCCGAGCACACGCCGCCCTCCTGCTCCTGGTGGACGTCTGCGCAAAAACCACCCCGCGGCGATTCGTGTGCAGCGCGGGGTGCGGGGCACGGGGCTTCGGGTCCGGCGGAGAGGGAAGGAGAAGGCGGGCGCGCGTGCGTGCCGAGGTTTCTCGGAAATCAAGGTATGTAAATAGGACATCGATAGGAATTGAAATTGTATCAAATCCACTCACCAAATCGTGTGCGATAGCGCGGAATAAATTCACGCGAGCGGACCTTCGTCGCGCCTCCCATGCCTCGCGCGCAATATGAGGTACTTTTCCGCACTTGAGGCGCGCGACCACAAAATCAAAAGCGTGAATTAGCGAACGAGTATCGCGGGACGCATGGTATATACGTACATAGGTACACACCTCAGAGTCTAGTAAAAAGCTCGAGGCTTTGAGGTGGGAATTGATATGGTTAAAGTACTATGAATACGATGAACGTTAGATCACTCACAAATGCGAGTGAGAGAAAATGAAGACAAGTAAATTACCCCGGGCGACGGACGGCTCGCGCGCTGCTGCAAGACGCCGGACAGCTAATTTTGCGAAATCGGCCGGGGAAGCACAATACAGCACATCTGAAAAACTGGTCAGTACAAAATCGTGTCGATGCACGGAGCACGTGCATACCTTCGCGATAATTTCTCGCAGCGGTGAGCAGCTGCAGAAGGCGATACGGCCCGCGCTGGAGAGGGAATCTAACTTACTAGATGTAAAAATCCGGGTCAGTGCGTAGAAAATGTAATCCGACACAGAAGCATGATACTGACCGTTGAAACGCGTATAGGGACCAGGTCTGATGCCTGTAGGTCCTATTGGGCGACGGGTGAGGGATTTGGGGCGATATCAGCCGAGGGAACGAGCCCGAGTCGGTGCTTTGGGGTTTGGTGAGCAGCAGTGTAAAGTTCGCATTTACTTGTCAATCGACGCCGGAGGTGCGCAGGGCGAGTCGGAGCAGCTCTGCGACACGCAAACGGACACGCATAAGCCGCAGGTAAGCACGCATTCTTGCGAAACCGGCAGGAGATCCCGCGGAAAGCAGAATGCATGAGATCTGCAAATCGAGTTCAGTACAGTTTTAGCACAACGCATAGATGAACGGGGCGTTTACATATCGTCTGAATGATGTCCCGCAGCTCTGAGTCGCCGCAGAAGGCGTCAAGGCCGCGGTGAAGCCGGAATCTTGCTAAATCTCAAAATGGCCCGTACGGGGAAATCTGGGTAAAGAGGCGCAATGCTGACCATCTGAACGCCGATTCTAGTACCTGGAGATCAAATCCGGAGATTAGTGAAAGATTTGGAGCGATAACACTCGGAGGAATCGAAGCTGAGACTCCGAGTGAGTACATCGAGGTTGAGTACTAGACTTCGATGTATCTGGACACTGAGTCAGCCCAAGTGCGAGATCGGAACCAATCACATACTTATATTGACCCAGATCCGACTGCCTCCTAAGCCAAAGTCATCTCGAGCCGAGTTGATGAAGGACGAAGGGGAGATCAAAGTTAGCCCTCGGATGGTAACCGTAAAGCAAAACAAACTCTCCGCATACCTTCGATGAATTCCGGAGCATGTCTGGGAGTTCTGTGGGTCGAATCCAAGTCGTGAGCTAGTGCTTATGAGAAGAATAACGAGTCAATGACTCACGGTGGACGGACGGGGCTTTGAAGACATCTCCGAGATACCCGAGATCCAACTGTATCTGAACAAATATTCAACGGGATGGTCCAAAACCATTCAAGGAGGAGAGGACTTACCATGAATGCATGGTACATCGCCCGTAACTCATCCATAGAGTCCAATGAAGGATACCTTGGCCAGAGTTCATGTCATACATAATTGCTTCGATGCAACGCGAGGCATGATAATGCTATCAGACTGAGTTCAAGTCAGTACTGATCAGCCGAAAGTCGGTGATGTTCTTGCGGTCCACGATCTCGTGCATGATATCCCGAGAGTCGGGAGTACATAGGTATTTCTCTGAGCATGGCTTCAGTGAGGCGCATAATGAGTTGCGAGCGAGGACGTACCCTTGAGGTTGACGTTCTACAGCGCGCGCCACCCTCGACGTCGCGCGCGAGCTGGCGGCGCTCGGGGTCATTCTTGTCGTACTTGCGCTCCTTGACGACCCCGGGGATGTACGCGCTCGCGGTTGATCACGGAGGTGATCAGGCTACCCTTGACCTTGGCTTCGACGCGGTGCGCGAGGAGCGCGTCGCACGCCTTCGTCTTGAGGTCCATGATCATGAAGCCCTCGTCCGAGCTTGACATCCTCGCACAGTCGGCTTGCTATTGAAGAGCGCAGTATTAGAGCGTCTTGATCGAGTGGAAGAGCTCGCGGCGACGGTGTAGCCGCACTGCTCGCTGAGGTCCATGGAAGTAGAGCACGAGATAGCCGAGCGCGATGATGCTCTGCATCTCGAGGGAGGCATCAACGATCAAATGATCCCAACAACAATCGCATCACTTTCCTTTCGCCCCAAATTTTCTTCAATGCCTCCAAGCCTCCAGCCTGTTCAAGGTGGCCCCGCGCGCTCCCGGCGTCAAACTCGCACTGTACTCATGCGGCGCCCGAATTCCGTGCGACGATATGCGAGGACATGGGCCGCGCAGACCTGATTAGGTTATGCCGCGTCGATCTGCCCATTCAATTCCCGAGCCTCCCGTGAGCCCCAAGACACGTCCCAGCAACCTCCACGCGTCGCCGGGGCGTAGCGCCACCCTCGGACTTTTATTGCATTTTCGGACTTCCCGCAAAGTAGTGTACGCGGTCGACGCGTCGCGATGCGCATCAAGCGCATGAGGCACGCCAATTATTACTTTTTGCATTTTTGGCGTTCCCCCCACCGCTGCAACGCGTATCTGGTATGTTGAATTAAGCCTCCTGCGGCGTGTATCTTACATGGGTCTCAGAACGCCTCCGCGCTGCTGCATCAATGTGCGCGTGAGCTTCCCGCGAACGCCTTCGACGCCTCCGACCTTCAATTGTATACCTTGCCTTCACGCAAGCGCCTCGACGCGCGCGCCAAAGCCCCAATATTTAAATGTTGGATTTCGCGTTCCCGCGAGCAAGGTTCTGCTCCGTGTATGTTCCGCCGCGCGGCGCGTCTAGTTTAATTATCGACCCCTACCTTTCCTAGTTCGCGCCCCGTCACGTCATCACCGCGCCGCTGACATTTCGCGAGCAAGGTTCTGCTCCGTGTATGTTCCCCCGCGCGGCGTGTATAGTTTAACTATCCACCCCTACCTCTCAGTTCGCGCTCCGTCACGCCATCAACACGCCGCCGACATTTAAATTCTGGATTTCGCGTTCCCGCGAGGTACGTTCGTTCTCGCGTCGTCCTTGTCCCATTTCTTACTTCCGTTCAGGTTGTTTTCGCGCTCCCCACACTCAACGCGCTATCAACCCCGGTGCATGTTAATTTTGGATTTGGGCTGCCCGCGAGCGCTGTCACCGCGCCATTGACGCGCCGCGCGGCTTGGGGTCCCCGTGAGCAGGGTATACTTAAGTTCGGTCTCGTCATATTTATCTCATTACTGACATCCAGTTCGCGCTAAGCTCGCGTTCACGCTGCCGCCGTCGGGCCAGCAGCGCGCCCTCAACACGCTGGATTCACAGTCCCCGCAAGTGACGGTACACGTACGTCCCTTCCCGCGTCATCTTTATCCCGCTACTTACCTCTCGTGTTCAGTTCGTGCTCCCGCCCGCCGCGACCGCGCCATCACACCACCAACGCGCCGCCGACATTTAAATCCTGGATTTCGCGTTCCCGCGACCGAGGTACACGTACCTTCCCGCGTCATCACTTCTAATCGTTGAAATATTTCACTTTCAGATCGCGTTTGCACCCCGCCCTCGACATTTTAATTTTTTTAATTTGGGCTTCCCGCAATGCGTCCATTTTGGATTTAAACTCCCCGCGAGCGAATGTATGGTTCGTTCTCGAGTCATCTCAATACCTCGCGTCAACGCGCTAATACCGCGCCAGCAACAATTGTCAATCAATATTTGAACATGCCGCGGCGCGGCCCGACTTGAATTTATTGCATTGTCGAGGGTACGCATATTTTCTGTCGCAAAATCTTCCACCTGTTAGTATCTGTCCGCTGACTCGCGCGCGGCGCATTGAAAGGCGCCTTTTACCTGAATTGAACCAACTCGGGGGTGTTCAATTGTAGTTCAGACCGCGATTCAATGACCCGCGACTCGCAGGTACACCGCTGCGATTTCTCGCTTTGACGCCGCCGGTCCGCCTTCCGCCAGGCACCGATTGCAGATCCAGGTTATGGATAGATCGAGATACAGCAACTGCTACCGTGTACCCCATGCTGACCCAATCTCAATGACTACCTTCGGGACGGGGAGACCATGGCATTTTTTAAAATAAAAACTAGTCTTGCCTTGTGCAAGTTTTACCATCAAGTGTCTTGGGTTGCAGAGATGGGAAACGCCGCGTATCAGGCTCAGAGGAGCAGAGGAAGAGAGGCGAAGTTGAATCCAATTGCGATCGAGACGAATCGGGCGATGACATCACGAATCAAGTGGCGATGCAGGTCGACTCATTACCATGCCAGCAGACGACGCGTCTTGCCCACCGCGACTTTCAAGCCCATGGTCGATCTGCAGCACTCTTGGTGCTTCACCGTCACCCGAAACCCACAGCTCGCCGCGCGGCCTCTGCGCACGACTTGTGGTGCAGCCAGCGCATTCCCGCGACCGGTCGACTCTGCGCTCACAGCTAAAGGTGCGAAACCTCGATCTACTACATCCTCATCTTTACAAGCCCTCACACCCGACCAAGCAACAACCGCGGCGCAAAGGTGTGCAGCCGCATACGGGGTGCAGCGTGCACAAGTTCGCAGCCGCGCTCGACTGGGAACGTAGCCCCAGTCGCTGAAGAATCGGGCAGTTTCCATGCCGCGCGAGTCCCGCGCCTTGAGCCCAGGTACGCAACGGGCACTCAGCTCATGTTACTCACCCAAGTTCTCGCCCACCCATAGCCGCGCCCTCGACCAGCATGCCTCACATTCGGACACGCCCGCGCATTCGCGGTCGTGGCGCATGTGCGGCGAGCGGGATGGCACGGCGAGTCACATCGCGTGCGGCTTGCGATGGCAGCGGGCGCTTCCCTGCGCTTCCCTTGGCTAGAGAGCCGCAGCAGGAGGGTGCACGCGACTGCGGCGTCGATCACGCGTGTTACAAGCGCGAGTCGGCCTGAGCGGTGCGCGCGGGGCGGCGTGCTTCAGGGTGTCAATGGCGCGGGTGGGGGCGGGGTCTTGTGGGGTTGAGAACGTGGTGGTGGTGGCGGCTTTCGAGAAGCGATGGGAGACTACGGAACGCGAGGCACGCGGCGCGGGTGGCGAGACGGTGAATGAGGAACGCAGGTGCGCGGGGCCACGCCATCGAGTCGGAGAAGGAGGCCAGCGGCGTATAGAGTCGATTGATGACGCACCACGGTGATCCGCAGGGCAGGGTGTGGTGCACATCGACATCGCAGGGGCTAGTGTGCCGGTCTCTGTCCAACCTCCCTCGCGCGAAGTCCCCGTACACGCACCCTCCTTGACCTGGATCCTCACGCCATCCCGTGCACATACCTCTTCACACCGCAGGCCCATCCCGTCCGATCACAGGCGTACCTCTTGTCCTGCGCCGGCGCGAGCGGTCCTCCCACTGCTCTCACGTTCCAATGTCGACTCGCCTCTCCCAGCGCGCAGAGGGGTGCGGGTCTGAGCTCCGAATGAGCCTGCGAGGACGCAATGATTCGGATGAAGGAGTGCTCGCGATGTTACTCGGATGACTGCACGCGGACTGGGTTTGTGCCCAGCTTGCAGCGGGAGGAGGCGAAGGGTGTACATGTATTATGAGGAAAAACACATGTGGTGTCTGTACTAAATACCGACTCGCTCGTCTGAATGAATTCCTTTTAACTTACTGGGGCGGTACATTGCTGCACAGCCACACACCGATTCTTTCTTTTGTACCACGACTTGCGTTTCGAATTCTCTAGTGAATCTGGGCTGGAATATTGTGTTCGCGCGCCGGCTTTGCTTTGGAATCGCCGGCCTCGTCGACCCAGGCGCTCTTTCGAGCTTCAAGTCTTCGGCACCTCACGAACCTTGAGCCGGACTCAATATGTCTAGAGTCTGCATTGAAATCTTGGCTCGACTTACCACCCGCGCGGAGCAGCACACCGGGCGATATGTAGAGACTACACATTGGGTTACTGGCTTCCGCGGAGTAACAGCAGGAAGACTTCATCATGCTGACTCGCAACGAAATAGGTATTGTGGACACGACGCAGACTAATAATATATACAGCGACTCTTCGTTTCCTAATGGTGCTTTATACACGACTCCACACAGCGGCGAGGGCTACGCCAAGGACTCCGAGCAAGATCCACCAGATGATATCCATGGGTGTGCTGCGTAACTGGAACTTCACTTCGAGCGGCGTGCTGAGGATGTCTGCGGCGCGGGTCGGGGGCGTTGCGTGCTTGGCGATGTCTTCGGAAATACGATCTTCGTACTGCGATGTGACTGGGGGCATTGTAGCTTGTTCCTTGGATGTCATGACTGGTGCTTGCATCCAAGGAATCCCGTTCTGCTCTGACTGGGTTTCGGTCGAGGAGAGAATCGGTGGTGTCGATGAAAGATCCTGGAAGGTAATGGTGCTTGCGGGATCCAGACTAGCCACTTCGACGTCTATGGCAGCATCGCGATACTCCTCCTCTGACTCTGTCGCAGTTTCCCACTCTTGATCATCGGACTCATCGTCGGATTCTGCCTCAATGTGCAAAAACAGGAACTCCGGCTCGGGAGGCAAGAGCTCTACCCTGCGCCGGACCTCAACGGATTCATCTGTTGCAGCTGCAGCTCCCTCGGAGTCTCCTTTCTCTGTGAGGTACCCCGCGAGCTGGTCCAAAGCCTCGCCGAAAGCTCCGAGGAGGTAGGTCTCGCTGTCTGCGACCTTCCGCATGATGCTGACGGCTTCGTCGCAGGCGGAGATGGATTCGTCTCGATGGCCAATATTCCATAGGATCGACGCCAGGTTTTGCAGACTGCTCGCGAGGGTGGGGAGATTTCGTGGTGCTAGCGAGACCGACTCGCGATATAATTCGGTGGCTCTCTCGGCATTCAACAGGGCAGCCTCTAGCTGTCCGGAGGCCACGAGGCGAAGCGACAAAGCATGGAATGCATTTGCACCCAATTCTTCTCTCCTGAGTATGTTCATGAAACCCCCCCACATGCGCGGTGCGTGTAGAGAGTATGTCGAGGCTGCTTCTTCGGCAGCCACAAGGGCTTCGCCGTTCCTTCCAACTCCGGCTAAGCAATTTGAAAGAGTTGTGAGAGAGTGCACAAGGGCATGTTTTTGTTCCTCCCTATTCTCCTTTTCTACATCTTCTCGGCAAGCTGCGACCGCTCGTTCTGCGTCCTCGACAGCCTTCCCGAGCTGTCCTGTAAGTCTCTTGGCGGCGGCAAGATCCGCTAGTTGAACATGAGCATATCTGTAGAAGTATGGATTCTCGACCTTGAGCCGCTCGACCTCGCCGCATGCATCTCTGAGGAGTTTCACTGCTTCCCAGTTTCTCCCGGTCCGCTGGAGAATCTGTTTCCGGATTATGTGATAATCCAAAATGTCAATCCAGTTCGTCATCTTTTCAATAACAAGTAGACGTGCAGCCTCGATTGCTTGGGAAATTTGACCCATGTCCCAGAGGATAAAGGTTCGATGCAGAAGCCAGGAATCCAGACCGGGACCATAATCTTCGAAACTGTCCCTTGGGCTGCACCGAAGGTATTCAACTGCCTCATTGCATAATGCTATAGCATCATTGAGGAACCCAGCATTCCACAAAGCCAGGGAGAAAAATCCGCCGAGCTGGTAAGAAAGAGCTGTACTGCCTGTGCGGAGGTGCCCCACAATTTCTGCCATTATTTCCACCAGGACCAACTTTTGAGCACGAGTGACAAGTGGAAAGATCTTGTTCGAAAGATTGTAGAATAATAGACTCATGTTATCTTGCCGTCGATCGAAATGCTGGTCATGCACTAAATTGGATGCAACCTCGCGAAAAGCGGCGACGGCTTGGTCAAAGTGCGCGATGAAGATGTTTTCGATTAGAGGAAAACCCCAAATCCACGGCCTAAAATAATAATGTGCCCGTATAACATCCTTGATCACCGCACTGCAGTTGTGGACCTTCAACTCTCTAGATGGGTCCAGTACTGGGGCCGATGAAGCGGAGTTGGGTTCCAGAAAGATACGCAGATTCCGGAAATCTGGTGAGTCTTGTTGGGACATGTACACATATGCATGGAGATGATGAAGGAATGGAGTGGAAAATTGTTCTGGGTAGACGCGAGCAAGATCCCGGAATAAAATCATGTCGTCTGCAAGCATGCCGAGGGAAAGACGGCCTCCCTCCGCCACATGGCAAAGTTGGTTGATGAATGTGTCGATGACTTTTGCGGGTGGAGGATAGTCGGTTCTGGGAAACCTGAGAACAGTCTGCAATCCCTCCGTTGCCGCTTCATATGCCGCGACGTGTCGATCAGCAGACGCAAGGGCCGAAGCATGGGCAAAAAAAGCGTCCGAAAATCTCACTGCCTTGTATTCCTCCTCTTCCCCCCAACAGGATACTTCTGCGGCCGCCTCGGTGAGTTGAGCTGCCATTCCACGAAACACCGCTACAGCTTCTTCGGCGATGGAAATGGCAACTTCTAGTCGGCCATTCATCCGCAAATTCTCTGAATGTGTGATCAATATTCGACCGAGCAGTGACCAATCTTCCACATCCGGGGAAAGGTCCCGCCATAATCGACACATGTCCATCGCGCGTTGGCTAGTCTCTGTGGCAAGATCCCATCGCAACTGATATTGATATTGAAGTGAGAGATTATTGGACGAAAAGGCCAGGTTGGGTAAAATTCCTGGAGCTGGCTGAAAGCCGTTGTCAGGAAGATGTCGCAGGATTTGGATTATCATGAGCTCCCAGGCTGTGGCTTCTGAGTTCATTCCCAGAATATCCAGTTTATTGCCGAGGGAGAGGATGCCTTCAATCGACGAGAACTGGATTTCTCCGTGGCTCTCCTTGATTATGAAGATCACCGCGAGAATTTGATATAGAACGTGGTCGGGTGAAGTTGAATGGAGGAGAACCAGGTTGGTGCCATCCCAGAGCGGCGTGTCCAGTATCAGAGGCCTTCCCCCAACCGAATCCTGAAGGAGATCGACGAGGCGCAGAGTTTGCGCAGAAAGATATTTGAATTCGAGTGTCTGATGTGACACGTCCTTCAAGCGGGCCTATGAATTGTGTTGACATTTTAAAAAAGAACCCTACTTACAGATGCCATTATTTCAATCGTTCGACTCATCACATCTTGACCGAATTGGGTCTCGAGGAGCATTCGGGCCATCAGTCCCTCCAACCGTTGCAGTTTGACTTGGTTTTCGACGTGGTTCACGACCAAGGACTGCTCGACCCGCAGAGTGGTATTGTCAATGTGGTGGGTGGTTTCTTTAATGCCAGTAGCTGTTTGCTCGATTCGAGCAGCAGAGAATGCCTAGCAATAACAGTAAGCACCCATATTCCGAGCGGCAAGATACGCTCACCGTGAATTCGAGGTAACACTTGTTCACATGTTCCTTCAGACGTCGTATTTTCGCCTCGATATCATCCCGCTTCATCCACACTTTAATCTGAGACCTGAAACCACGGAACCCAGGGCTGGGCTGGGCAGGTGAAATTTTGCGACATGCTGCAAGCACGTATAGCATGTCGCTGAGCAACAAATCTCAACACAAAAGTCTGAATCCTGGTACGGAAACCCTTACGCCTTGAGACCTCCCAGGGCGCTTAATAGCGCCGGCGCCTGGGATTGGCCCGCTTGCTGCCGTGAAAGTTCGGCCATCTCAGCAAGGACGCGAAGAATGTCGTCTGTGAGATCCCGGATTTGACGTCGGTTCTCGCTGACCTGCGCTGACCTCAGTCGATGAACATAAAGCAATGCATCTCTTATGTACCTTCTCTATCGAGCTCTTAATGCTCTGTCCCACGTCGATCAGGTCCTTTATGAAGGTTGCGAGTGTGATAATCGTTGTTGTGGCCGTTATGGGATCCATGTTCGTGCGATGAACGACGGAGGAGAAAGACGGATGGTGGGTGTAGAGATCAAGTAGGCGCCAAGTAACAGCCTCCGCTGACGGAAAGTATCAAAAATAGTGCAATCCCACAGCTTTGGTGGGAGAATGCAAAGAAATCTGATGCTTAACAGCCATGAACATCACAGCGCTGTTCAATACTTCCGCATTGACCCCGTCCCTTCATCGCATATCGATGTCCGTGCGCGAGCGATCTTCCATGGATGATGATTTCACTGTAAAAGCATCCAGAATGGAACGGTAATATTAGTTATATGGCAGGAAGAAGGTGGAGACGAAACGAGGACGCCAACTAGCCGAAGGCGACGAAAATAAAAGTACTTATATGACGCGCCCCCAAGAATTTGATAGACGCGCAGACGGAAGCGTGCACAACCGAAAATAGCTCGCAGTCCGCACACCCTCGCACTCGAGCCAATTTGATAAGAGGCAGGGCATGCTGCATCAGTCCGCGACATATCCTGAATAATACTTGAATCAGCCGCCCACCAGGATGACACTCGCATCGGCTGCGCTGCGCTGCGTTCGATTGAAATCTCAATTCTCGATCTCCTTACAAAAAGATGTGCAGTGAACGAGTGCGGCGATTCCCGACCACGCTCTTACGTGGCGCTGGAGAAATCCCCTCGTTGAGGTCATGCTTCCTCAAATTCTTCGGTGTTGCGGACTGCGGAGTGTCCTCTGGTCGCGTTGGTACGCGTTTTTAAAAAGAATTTTGCTAATAAAAGGCATAAGAGATAGGTTAGATTAGAAGGAAATCGATATCGCGTATTCAACGCGTTGCTGGTGCCAGTGGTAGTGGTGGTTGCGGTGAAAGCCGAGGACAGCCGAAGCAAGCCGACGGCTAGCTGCACAGCCACACGAAAGGCACTGTAAAACCCTCCAGCCTCTTTTCCTGTGCGAATTTGGTCGTGGGCAGGCATACAGACCCTGTAACTACACAGGGATGCGCACGGAATCCAGAGACGCGTAGGCCTTTGAAAATTGCCGTAGCAAAAGCAACTGACCCATGGATTGTCCCTATGCCAACCATCCGCGACGCCCTAAGACAAAGACGCCCCTCTGCCCCCGTTGCATGTGGGCATCATCGACGCACGCACTCGGCACCCTACCGCCCCCTTCTTCGATTGTGTTCCTTGGATCCCTACTCTCTACGTGAAAGACGACGACCTCGGCCTCTGCCCACGACTTGCCTCCCGCGCCCTCGAGCACCCGCTATGCCTCCTGCTCCCACGTCCCCCTCCCGCGCCCTCTCGTCCTCCACCGACTTACTCCCCCGGTCGCTGTGCTCGTGCAGCCAGCGAATTCCCGCGACCTGTGCACGATGCTTGTGATGACGACCACCCGCATGCCGCACACGCGGACACACCCGCGCATTCGCGATAGTTGCGCATGTGCGGCGAGCGCCGTTGCGGAGGTAGGTGCCAAGACAGAGCCGCCGGTTGACTCTGCACTCACAGCTCAAGGTACGCAACCTCAATCTACTGCATTCTCATTCTGAGGTTTTTTTTACAAACCCTCACACCCGACCAAGCAACGACCTGGGCGCAATGTATGCGACGACAACGACGACCACGACGCAAAGGTGTGCAGCCGCGCTCGACCGGGAACGCAGCCCTAGTCGCTAGAGAATCGGCAGGGCGACGTTCGGGGAATGGCACGCGCGAGGCGGTCTCCATGCCGCGCGAGTCCCGCGCCTTGAGCCCGGGTACCTCAACGGTGCGCAACTAGTACTACATCCTGCTTGTCAGCTCATGTTACTTGCCAGCTCACCCAAGTTCTCGCTCTCCCCATCCATAGCCGCACCCTCGACCCGCATACCGCACCGATTCGGACACGCCCGCGCATTCGCGGTCGTGGCGCATATGCAGCGAGTCGCATCGTGCGCGGCTTCCACGAGCGCGCACCGCGCCGTCACGATGGTGGCGGGCGCTTCCCTTCGCTGGAGAGCTGCAGCAGGAGGGCGCGCGCGACTGCAGCGTCGATCACTCGTGTTCCGAGCCGAGTCCGCTGCGTCCGAGAGTCGGCCTGAGCGGTGCGCGCGAGGCGGCTGGATGCACGCCGTGTAGGTGCCGCAGTCCGCGCGGCATCTCTTCCGAGTCGGCGTGCGGATATGCGGAGTCGAGTTCCGGTGGAGATGCGCAGCGCAACGCCGCGCCGAGATCGCCGCCGACGCCCGCCCTCTCAGCGTGGGAGCTACCGCGCGGCGATTCCAATTCGCACGAGCACACGCCGCCTCCTGCTTCTGGTGCACGTCTGCACGGCGATTCGCGTGCAGCGCGCGGTGCAGGCTTCAAGTTCGATGGAGAGGGAAGGAAGAAGGCAGAAGGCGTGAGCGCGGAAGTTTCCCGGAAATGTAGGCATGTAAATACCACGTCGCTAGGAATTGAAATTGCATCTTGGAATCCACTCACCACACCGCGCGCGCTAGCGCGGAATAAATTCACGCAGGCGGAAATTCGTCGCGCCTCCCATGCCTCGCGCGCAATCTCCGCACTTGAGGCGCGCGACCACAAAATCAAAAGTGCGAATTAGCAAACGAGTATCGCGGGACGCATGGTATACATAGATAGGTACACACCTCGGAGTCTCGGACGCGGGGTCGAAGAATTAAGGTGAGTATTTGTAGAGGAGCGTTAGTAAAAGTCTGTCGTGAAAACCTCTAGTAAAAGGCTCGAGGCTCACCGCGGCTTTGAGGTGGGAATTGTCATGGTTAAAATATTATGAATACGATGAACGTTAGATCACAATGCGAGTGAAGACAAGTACATTACCCCCGGCGACGGGCGCCTCGCGCGCTGCTGCTGCAAGACGCCGCCGGACAGCTAATTTGCGAAATCGGCCGGGGGAGCACAATACAGCAGATCTGAAGAACAGAGGTCAGTGCAAAATCATAGAAAAAAAAGGTGTCGGTGCATATCTTCGCAACAATTTCCCGCAGCGGTGCGTCGCTGCAGAGGGTGACACTGATACGGCCCGCGCTGAAGAGGGAATCGAACTTACTAGATGTAAAAAGTAAAAATGGCCAGTGCGTAGAAAATGCGACCGAGCCACACTACTGACCGTTGAAACGCGTCTAGGGACCAGGTCCGGTGCTTGTACGTCCTATTGGGCGACGGGTACGGGATTTGGGGCGATAACAGTCGGAGGAACGAGCCCGAGTCGGTGCTTTGGGGTTGGTGAGTAACAGTGCACAGTTCGTATTTATTTGTCAATCGACGCCGGAGGTGCGCGGGGCGAGTCGGAGCACCTCTGCGACATGCAAACGGACATGCATGAGGCGCAGGTAAGCACAAATTCCTGCGAAATCGGCCGGAAATCCCGTGGAAAGCAGACTGCATCAGATCTAAAAATCGAGTTCAGTACAGTTTTAGCACAACGCATAGATGAACGGGGAGTGTAAATACTGTCTAAATGATGTCCCGCAGCTCTGAGTCTCGGCGGAAGGCGTCAAGGCCGCGGTGAAGCTGGAATCTTGCTAAATCTCAAAATTGTTAGTGTGGGGAAATCTGGATAAAGAGGCGCAATGCTGACCACTGTCTAAACGCCAATTCTAGTACCTGAAGTAGTGAAAGATTTGGAGCCATAACACTCGGAGGAACCGCGTAGGGTTACTCCGAGCTCGTACATTGGGGTCGAGGACTAGACTTCAATGTATCTGGACACTGAGTGAGCCCAAGTGCGAGAATGGAACCAGTCACATACCTATATTGACCCGGATCCGACTGCCTCCCAAGCCGAAGTCATATCGAGCCGGGTTGATGAAGGACGAAGGTGAAATCAAAGTTAGCCCTTGGATGGTAACAAGGCAAAACAACTCTCCACATACCTTCGGTGAATTCCGGAGCCTGTCTGGGACTTCTGTGGGTCGAATCCAAGTCGTGAGCTAGTGTTTATGAGTAGAATAACGAGTCAATGACTCACGGTGGACAGGTGGGGCTTTGAAGACATCTCCGAGATGCCCGAGATGCAACTGTATCTGAACAAATATTCAACGGGATGGTCCAAGAACCATTCAAGGAGGAGAGGACTTATCATAAATGTATGATATATTGCCTGTAACTCATCCATAGGGTCCAATGAAGGATACCTTGGCCAGAGCTCAAATCATACATAATTGCTTCGATGCAACGCGAGGCATGATAATACTATTAGACTGAGATCAAGTCAGTACTAATCATGAAACACATTCGAATGGACTTACTTGGAGAGTGCAGTGGGCTGGTCGCTGACGCCCGCAGGTCCCTGCCCTCTTCTCCGAGGACTCTCCAATCACCGCTCTAGCGAAGCTCACCAAGCTAGAGACGTTCGTCATCTACTACTACAGTAGAACATCACCGCGTTCAAGGACTGGCCGCTCAACCGCGAATATGCGCTCGCCGACCCGGCGGGTGTAACGGCGTTCGCCCTCGCCATAATGAGTGTATGCCCCGCGCATCGCCTCGCCGTCGTCGGGGCGCGTGTATATGCGCACCCCGACCGCGTGGACGGGTATTCTGGGAGGACGGAATAGGTGTTCACGCTGACGCGCAGCGCAGCCGGGAGATTTGAGGTTTGGGACTGAGTTTGATTTTTAGGCGGTTTCGATGTTTTGGAAGCCGTGAGGAATGGTCTTGTCGTTTGGCATATCTGTGAGAGTTATATTTAAACCGGACACATGCATCCGGTGCTGAGACCCGAGACTTGACAACCTCTGCCCATTGCCCATATCTGTTCAGGCGCGCATCATAAATCACCGACATCAAGGACCACGGCCAGCTAATATATGGTGGACAACGCGCCCAGGCGGAAAGTTGCATGCGGCTGGGGAGAAATCCCTTCTGTTGAGGGCTCAGAGATCCGTACTGTCTTCCGCACGGTGCAGAGAACCGAAGATCTTGTATTGCGGACTCCGGAGTGTCTGCTTGCCTCTGGTCGCGTTAGTACACGTCAAAAAAAAACATTTGCTATTGAAAGGCAGAGGAGATAGGTTAGATTAGAATGAGTTGCGAGCGAGGACGTACCCTTGAGGTTGATGTGATTTTATATGTACAGTAATATAGTACACCCCTGCGCTCGACGTCGCGCGCGAGCTGGCGGCGCTCTGGATCGTTCTTGTCGTACTTCTTGCGGTCCTCGACGACCCCGGGGATGTACGGGGGGCGCAGGCGCTCGTCGTGCGGCTTGAGTTACGCGACGTGGATGCTGTTGGTCCCGGGGTGATCTTGCTGCCTTTGACCGTGGCGTCGACGAGGAGGTCGAAGAGGGAAATATCAACGATCAAATGATCCCATCAACAGCCGCATCGGCGAGTCCGCAGTTTGCCATCACGCCGGCGACCTCGACGCGCCACACCGTCTTGACACCGTCGGCTCCAGCACCGAGTCGCTAGCATCACGTAGTCGGAGCTCGGCGCCACCTGATCCCCAGTGAGCTCTCTTACACTCTTTATTTCTTTGCTTTACTCAACCATCTTCAACCCGGGCACATGTTCGTAACAGTTCAACGCTCAGCATCCACACGATCACAACACGCGTCCCACGGAGCGAGTCAATGTCCTCCACCCCAGAATGCTACTCCGGATTGGAATTCCCCCCACCAAGCTGCTCGACGCGTGAGTACCTTTTTCAACTGTGTCCATCAACCAACCCAGCTCAACTCCAATTCCAGCGCTGTGCGACGCGTCAAAATCACTCCAGCCGGTCTGCGCGCCTTCAGAATCACCTCAATGCGTGATCCGAACGCGTCGGCGCCGCCCCGATTTTTCTTACATTTTTCGAGGTCCCGCGGACCGCTCAGCGTGTATTCTGTAAGGTTCTTTCATTGTTGAACCTAATTGACTCTTGTATGATCCCGCGCAGCGCTGCCATCACTTCTTAATAAATATCTACGATTCCCGTGAGTCCCGGTACCCGACCGCCGCAACCTACGTGCCTCGGTGCGCTGCCCCCGAATTTTTCATTGCATTTTTGGACTTCCCGTGGACCGCTCAACACGTATACGGTAAGTTTAGCCACCAGTCCTTGCTCTCGCATCTTGAACTCAATGTACTCCCATAGAATCCCGCGTCGACACATCAAGATCATTAGTTCAAGTCTGCACGCTCCACAGCGCAACGCAACCGTCACTCCGCCCTACATTATCATTCGATTTTTGGTGTTCCCGCCACGTTCCCGACGCGTCTCAAGTACGTTCTAATTCAGTGTGGTGGGGTTAGCTTGCTAACTCCTCTCAGACCGTCGCTTCTGATAGGCGCTCTACGCGTCGTGCGTCCATCAAGCGCGACGCGCCGCGCACCAATTATTACTCGATTTTTGGCGTTCCCGCCACCGTGACCGCTGCGACGCATATTTGGTATGTTTAATTAACTCTCCTGCGGCGTGTGTCTTACACAGGTCTCAGAACGCCTCCGCGCTGCTTCATCAATGTGCGCGTGCGCCTTCGACGCGTCAGGACGCGCCAACACCTCCGACCTTCAATTGTATACCTTGCCTTCATGCGAGCGCCTCGACGCGCCCGCCAAAGCCCCAACATTTAAACATTGGATTTCGCGTTCCCACGAGCAACGTTCCGCTCCGCGTATGTTCTTCCGCGCGGCGTGTCTAGTTTAATTATCAACCCCTACTTTTCAGTTCGCGCTCCCTCACGCCATCAACGCGCCGCCGACATTCAAATTCTGGATTTCGCGTTCCCGCGAGGTACGTTCGTGCTCGCGTCGTCCTTGTACCATTCTTTACTTCCGTTCAGGTTAGATTCGCGCTCCCCGCACTCAACGCGCTATCAACCCCTGCGCATGTTGATTTTGGATTTGGGCTTCCCGCGAGCGCTGTCACCACGCGGTCGACGCGCCGCGCGGCTTGGGGTCCCCGTGAGCAGGGTATACGTAAGTTCGGTCTCGCGTCGTATTTATCTCATTGCTGACATCCAGTTCGCGCTAAGCTCGTGCTCGCGCCGCCGCCGTCGGGCCAGCAGCGCGCCATCAACATGCTGGATTTACAGTCCCCGCAAGCGACGGTACACGTACGTCCTTTCCCGCGTTATATTTATCCCGTTACCTACCTCTCGTGTTCAGCTTGCGCTCCCGACCGCCGCGATCACGCCATCACACCATGAACGCGCCTGCCAACATTCAAATTCTGGATTTCGCGCCCCTGTGACCGAGGTACACATACCTTCCCGCGTCATGTTGACATATTTCACTTTCAGATCGCGTTCGCACCCCGCCCTCGACATTTTGATTTTTTTAATTTGGGCTTCCCGCAAGACTTCCATTTGGAATTTCAACTCCCCACGAGCGAATGTATGGTTCATTCTCGAGTCATCACAATACCTCACCTCAGCACGCTAATACCGCGCCAGCAACAATCATCAATCAAGATTTGAACATGCCGGCGGCCCGACTTGAATTTATTGCATTGTCGAGGGTACACATATCTTCTGTCGCAAAATCTCTCACCTGTTAGTTTCAGTCGGCTGACTCACGCGCGGCGCTTTGAAATGCGCCTTTTACCTGAATTGAACTCCCGAGACCCAGATTTCACTGACCCGCGACTCGCAGGTACGCCGCTGTGATCTCTCGCCTTGACCTCTGCCAGTCCGCATTCCGCCAGACACCGATAAGAGATCCAGGGTAAATTTTCCCTAGATAGATTGAGATCCACCTACCATCTGTACTTGTCCCGCTAACCCCCGCCGTAACCTACCTTCGGGACGGGGAGACTATTGCCAAATTTTATAAAAATCAGTCCTGCCTCGTGCAAGTTTCACCTTCAAAGTACAGAGATGGGAAACGCCGCGTATCAGGCTCAGAGGAGCAGGAGAAGAGGGAGGCGAAGTTGAATCCAATTCCGATCGAGACGAATCGGGCGATGACATCACAAATCAAGTGGCGATGCAGGTCGAGCTCACTCGTTACCATGCCCGGAGCAGACGACGATCTGCAGCATTCAAGCCCTGGTGCTTCACCGTCACCCGAAACCCGCAGCTCGCCGCCCGGCCTCTGCGCACGACTTGCCTCTCGGGCCCGCTCTCCTACGTCCCCCTCGTCCTCCATCAATTTACTCCCACGTCTTTACAGGTCGCTGTGCTCGTGCAGCAAGCACATTCCCGCGACAGAGCCGGTCTGCTCTGTGCTCATAGCTAAAGGTGCGCAACCTCGATCTACTATATTCTCATCCCGACTTTTTTTTTTACAGGCCCTCACACCGACCGCGGCGCTATGTGTGCGACGCAAAGGTGTGCAGCTGCATCTCGTGTGTACGCGGTGCAGTGTGCACAAGTTCGCAGCCGCGCTCGACCGGGAACGCAGCCCCAGTCGCTGGAGAATCGGCACGGCGACGCTCGGGGAGTGGCGCGCGAATACCTCAGCGGTGCGCACCTAGAACTACATCCTGCTTGCCAGCTCATGTTACTTGCCAGCTCACCAAGTTCTCGCCCACCCATAGCCGCGCCCTCGACCCGCATGCCGCACATTCGGATACACCCGCGCATTCGCGGTCGTTGCGCATGTGCGGCGAGTGGGATGGTGCGGCGAGTCGCAGCGCGCGCGGCTTCCACGAGCGCGGACCGCGCCGCCACGATGACAGCGGGCTCTTCCCATCGCTGGAGAGCCGCAGCAGGAGGGCGCGCGCGCCTGCGGTGTCGATCACGCGAGTCGGCCCGACATCACTTCCCTTCCACGCCGCCCCAACGGTGCGCGGGACCCCAGGTCAGTCGGCGCTGTGGGAGTCCCGGAAGGCGGACACCACTGGGACGGCGGATCGCAACAGCGAGCTGCGTCCGCCGTTATTGGGCTGCGGGCGTCGTTTTCAAGGGAGAAAGCCGGATATCGCATACGTGCGCTCGACAACAGGAGCCTCCCTGACGACGGGGCCCCTTGCTCTTGCGTTCCAGCCACTCCTGGCTTGTGGGCGGTATAGGCGACACTGCGCCCTTCTTATGTGGGGGCACGCGGGGCGGTGTGCTTCGGGGTGTGGATAGCGCGGGTGGGGGCGGGGTCTTGTGGGGTTGCGAGCGTGGTGGTGGGTGGCGTCTTTTCCGTCAGAAGCGCTGCGCAACGGGAGGGCGTGGGCGCGGAATGGCGAGACGGAGGAACGCAGGCGCGCGGCGCCGCCCACTGCCGAGTCGGAGAAGGAGGCCAGCGGCGTATAGATTCAATTGATGAAGCAAGATGACGCCAGGACGTGGTGCACATCGACTGCGCCCATCTCTGTCGTCGCCACCCCTGCGCGACGTCCCCGCACACGCACCCTCCTCTCGACCTGGATCTTCGCGCCATCCCGCACGCGCACTTCCTCGCGCCAATTCCCTTTATCGTGCGCTGCCCGGTTGTACCTCTCGTCCTCCGCCGCAAGCAGTTGTCCGACTACTCTCACGTTCCGATCCCGACTCGCCCCTCCCAGCGCGCGAAGTGCCCTCAGTGTGCGTGCGCAGCCCTGAGCTCCGAACGGGCGTGCGAGGAGCAACCGAATCCGAGTCAATAGGGTTACTCGGATGACTGCACGCGGGCTGGGTTTGGGCTTAGCTTTCAGCGGGAGGAGGAAGAGGGGTGTACATGTATTACGGGGAAGAACGCAAGGGTGTCTGTACTACATACCGGCTCGCTCGTTTGAATGAATTCCTTTTAGCTTGGGCCGGCACATTGCTGCACAGCCACACATGATTCTTTCTTTCGCGCCACGACTTGTGCAACGCTTGTGTTTCAAATTTCCTCAGGTGCATCTGAGTCAATCTGGACTGGAATATTGTGGTCGCCTGTCCACCTTACTTTGGAATCTAGATCACCAGCCTCGTCGACCTAGACGCTCGCGAACTTTGAGTCTCAATGACTGGGATCGCTGGTCAGCATTGAAATCGGGCTCGGGTTACTACCCGCACGGCTCAGCACACTGGGCGAAATGCATGGACTACACATCGGTTTGCTGGCTTGCAGGAATAACAGTGGGAAGACTTCATCATGCCGACTCGCAACGAAATATGTATTATGGACACGCAGACTAATATATACAGCGACTCTTTGTTTCCTAATGGTGCTTTATCCACGACTCCACACAGCGGCGAGGGCTATGCCCAAGACTGGGACTAAGATCCACCAGAGGATATCCATGGGCGTGCTGCGTAAGTGTAACTTTACTTCGAGCGGCGTGCTGAGGATGGCTACGGTGCGGGGCGGGGGCATTTCGGGCTTGGCTATGGCTTCGGAAATACGAACTTCATACTGTGATGTGACTGGGGGCATCGTAGCTTGTTCCATGGATGCCATGACTGGTGCTTGCGAGACCGCCCCCCAAAGAATCCTGTTCTGCTCAGACTGGGTTTCGGTCAGGGAGGAAATCAGTGGTGTCGATGAAAGATCCTGGGAGGTAATGGTGTTTTCGGGAGCCAGACCAGCCACTTCGACGTCTATGGCAGCATCGTGATATTCCTCCTCTGACTCTGTTGCAGTTTCCCAAGCTTGATCATCGTCCTCATCGCCGGAATCCACCTCGATGGCCGAAAACAGGAACTCCGGCTCGGGAGGCAAGAGCTCTATCCTGCGCCGGACCTCAGCGGATTCATCCGTCGCAGCTGAAGCGCCCTCGCTGTCTCCTGTCTCTGAGAGGTACCCCGCGAGCTGGTTCAAAGCCTCGCCGAGAGCTCCGAGGAGGTAGGTCTCGCTGTCTGCAAGCTTCCGCATGATGCTGACGGCTTCGTCGCTGGCGGAGATGGATTGGTCTCGGCGGCCGAGATTCCATAGGATCGACGCCAGGTTTTGCAGACTACTCGCGAGGGTGGGGAGGTGTAGTGGCGCCAAAAACACCAGCTCGCGATACAATTCAGTGGCTCTCTCGGCATTCAGCAGGGCGGCCTCCAGCTGTCCGGAGGCCACGAGGCGAAGCGACAAAGCATGGAACACATTTGCCCCCAACTCTTCTCTCCTGAGTATGTACAGGAAAACCCCCCACATGCGCGGTGCGTGTAGAGAGTATGTTGAGGCCGCTTCTTTGGCAGCCACAAGAGCTTCCTCGTTCTTTCCAACTCCAGCTAAGCAATTTGAAAGAGTTGTGAGAGAGTGCACGAGGGCATGTTTTTGCGCCTCCATATCCTCCTCTTTATCCTCCTCTTCTACATCTGGTCGACAAGCCGCGACCGATCGTTCTGCGTCCTCGACAGCCTTCCCGAGCTGTCCTGTAAGTCTCCGGGCGGCGGCAAGGTCCGCTAGTAGATGGGAAGCATAGTAGTTGCCGATGTATGGACCTTCGACTATGGGTCGCATGACCTCGCCGCATGCGTCCCTGAGAAGTTTCACTGCTTCCCAGTTTCTCCCGGTCCGCTGGAGAATCTGTTTCCGGATCAGGTAATAATCCAAAATGTCTGTCCTCTTTTCAATAAGTGCAGCCTCGATTACTTGGGAAATTTGACCCATGTCCCAGAGAATTAAGGTTCGATGCATAAGCCAGGAATCCAGACCGATATCATAATCTTCGACTTTGTCCCTTGGGCTGCACCAAAGGTATTTGACTGCCTCATCGCATAATGCTATAGCATCATTGAACAACCCGGTGTACCACAACACCCAGGAGAAAGTCCACAGTATGCCGCCGAGCTGGTAAGAAAGAGCTGTACTGGCTGTGCGGAGATGCCCCATGATTTCAGCCATTATTTCCACCAGGACCAACTTTTGGGAACGAGCGACAAGTGGATGGATCCCGTTCAAAAGACTGTAGAATAATAGACTCATGTCATCTGGCAGTCGATCCAAAGGCTGATCATGCATTGAATTTAATGCAATCTCGCGAAGAGCAGCGGCAGCTTGGTCGAAGTGCGCGATGAAGATGTTTTCGATTAGAGGTGAGCCACCCCTGAGCCGAATACCCCGGGGCCTAAAATAATATGCCCGTATAACATCCTTGATCACCGCAATGTAGTCGTGGACCTTCAACTCTCTAGATGGGTCCAGTACTGGGGCCGGCGAAGCGGATTTGGGTTCCAGAAAGATACGCAGATTGCAAAAATCTGTGGATTGTTGTTGGGACATGTAGACATATGCGTGGAGAAGGCAAAGGAACTGAGTGGGAGATTCTTTTGGGTAGACGCGAGCAAGATCCCGGAATAAAATCATGTCATCTGCAAGCATGCCAAGGGAAAGACTGCCTTCCTCCGCCACATGGCAAAGTTGGTCGATGAATGTGTCAATGACTTCTGCGGGTGGAGGATAGTCGGTTCTGGGAAATCTGAGAATAGCCTGGAACCCCTCTCTTGCTGCTTCATATGCCGCAACGTGTTGCTCAGCAGACGCAAGGGCTGCAGCATGAGCAAAAAAGGCGGCAGAAATTTTCACTGCCTTGTAGACATCCTGTTCCCTCCAACAGGATACTTCTGCGGCCGCCTCGATGAGTTGCGCTGCCATTCCGCGAAACACGGCTACAGCTTCTTCGGCGATGGAAATGGCAGCCTCCAGCAGGCCATTCATCCGCAAATTCTCTGAATGTGTGATCAATATTCCGCCGAGCAGTGACCAATCTTCCACATCCGGGGAGAGCTCCTGCCATAATCGACACATCTCCATCGCGCTTTGGCTAGTCTCTGTGGCAAGATCCCATTGCAACTGAAATTGATAGTGACATGAAAGATTATTGGATGAAAATGCCAGGTTGGGTAAAATTCCTGGAGCCGGCTGAAAGGGAAGATGTCGCAGGATTTGGATTATCATGAGCTCCCAGGCTGTGGCTTCTGAGTTCATTCCCAGAAGATCCAGTTTATTGCCGAGGTAGAGGATGTCTTCAATCAACGAGAACTGAATCTCCGATGTGTGACTCTCCTTTATTGCGACGATCACCCCGAGAATTTCACACAGAACGTGGTCAACCGAATGTGGTTTTAAGAAGACGAGAGACATGCCATCCCAGAGCGGCGTGTCCAGGACCAGAGGCCTTCCCGCAACCGAATGCTGAAGGAGATCGACCAGACGCAGAGTTTGCGCGGAAAGATATTTGAATTCGAGTGTCTGATGTGACACGTCCTTCAAGCGGGCCTATGAGTTGTGTTGACCTTTAACAAAAAACCCTGCTCACAGATGCCATTATTTCAATTGTTCGACTCATCACATCTTGACCAAATTGGGTCTCGAGGAGTACTCGGGCCATCAGTCCCTCCAACCGTTGCAGTTTGACTTGATTTTCGACGTGGTTCACGATCAAAGACTGCTCGACCCGCAGAGTGGTATTGTCAGTGCGGTGGGTTGTTTCTTTGATACAAGTAGTTGTTTGCTCGATTCGAGCAGCAGAGAACACCTAGCAATAACAGTAAGCACCCGTATCCCAATCAGCAAGATAAACTCACCGTGAATTCGAGGTAACATTTATTCACATGTTCCTTCAGACGTCGTATTTTCGCCTCGATGTCATCCCGCTTCATCCACACTTTAATCTGAGACGTGAAACCGCGGAACCCAGGGCTGGGCTGGGCAGGTGATATTTTGTGACATGCTGCGAGAACGTATAGCATGTCTCTGAGCAACAAATCTCAACACAAAAGCCTCAATCATGGTGCAGAAACCCTTACGCCTTGAGATCTCCCAGGGCGCTTAATAGCGCCGGCGCCTGGGATTGGCCCGCTTGCTGCCATGAAAGTTCGGCCATCTCAGCAAGGACGCGAAGAATGTCGTCTGTGAGATCCCGGATTTGGCGTCGGTTCTCGCTGACCTGCACTGACCTCAGTCGACGAACGCAAATTCAAGTATCTATAAGTACCTTGTCTATCGAGCTCTTAATGCTCTGTCCCACGTCGATAAGATCCTTGATGAAGGTCGCGAGGGTGATAATCGTTGTCGTGGCCGTTATGGGATCCATGGTCGTGCGAGGAGCGACGGAGGGGAACGACGGATGGTGGGTGTAGAAATCAAGTCGGCGTCAAGTAACAGCCTCCGCTAACGGAAAGTATCAAAAATAGTGCCCACAGCTTTGGTGGGAGAATGCAAAGAAGTCTGATGCTTAGCAGTGCATAATGACAGGGCTGTTACCTGTGGGTTGACGGCATGCCTTCATCGGGTATATCAACGTCCGTGCGTGAGCGATCTTCTATGGAAGGTGATTTCACTGTAAAGGCATCCAGAATGGAACGGTAATATTATATTAATTATGGCAAGAAGAAGGTGGAGAAACGGGGACGCCGACTAGCCGAAGGCGACGAGAATAAAAGTACTTATATTCGGACGCACGTCCAATCGCGCCGCCAAGGATTTGATAGACGCCCATGCAGGCGGAGGCGCGCACAACCGAAAATAGCTCTCAGTCCGGACATCCTCGCTGTGCATGGTCCTATTCGCCCTATCCCTGACCAAGTCAATTTGATAAGAGGCAGGGTGTGCTGCATTAGTACGCCACATGTCCTGAATAATACTTGAATCAGCCGCCCACCGCTGCGTTCTATTGAAATCTCAATATTCGATCTCCTTGCTAAAAGTTGTGCAGTAAACGAGTGCGGCGATTCGCGACTACGCTTTTGCTTACGGCTGGGTCGTTGAGGTCACGCTTCCTCGAAATCTTCGGTGTTGCGGACTCAGTCTCGCGTTGGTACGCGTTTTTAAAAAGAACGCTGCCACTGAAAGGCGGAGGAGATAGGTTAGATTTGAAGGAAGTCGACATCGCGCACTTGATGTCTCGTATTCAACGCGCTGCTGGTGCCAGTGGTGGTGGTTGCGGTGAAAGCCGAGGACAGCCGAGGAAAGCCGACGGCTGGCTGCACAGCCCCACGAAAGGCACCCATTTCTGTACATAAAACCCTCCAGCGTCTTTTCCTTTACAAATTTGGGTGTGGACAGGGATAAAAGCTCTACAATTACACAGGGATGCGCAAGGAATGCAGAGGCGTGTAGGCCCTCTAAACTGGCAACTGACCCATGAATTGTCCTTTCCTGAGTTATAAACTGTGCTGTCCTTACGCCAGGCATCCATGACGCTCTGCCCCCGTTGCATGTGGGCATCATCGACGCACGCACTCGGCACCATACCGCCCCCTTCTTCAATTGTGTTCCTTTGCTCTCTACTCTCTGCGTGAAAGACGACGACCTCCCACGTCCCCCTCCCTCGCCCTCTCGTCCTCCACCAACGTAATCCCCCGGGCGCTGTGCTCGTGCAGCAAGCGCATTCCCGCGACCTGCGGACGATGCCTGCGATGACGACCACCCGCACGCCGCACCGTTGCAGAGGGAGGTGGCAAGACAGATCCGGTCAACTCTGCGCTCACAGCTCAAGGTGCGCAACCTCGATCTACTACATTCTCATCCTGACTTTTTTTTTACAAGCGCTCACACCCGACCAAGCAACGACCTCGGTGCGATGTGTGCGACGACGACGACCACGACGCAAAGGTGTGCAGCCGCATCTCATGTGTACGGGGTTCAGCGTGCACAAGCTCGCAGCCGCGCTCGACCGGGAACGCAGCCCCAGTCGCTGCAGAATCGACAGGGCGAGCGTCGGGGAGTGGGGCGCGCGAGGCGGTTTTCATGCCGCGGCAAATCCCGCGCCTTGATCCCGGGTACCTCAACGGTGCGCAATAGTACTACATCCTGCTTGTCAGCTCATGTTATTTACCAACTCATCCAAGTTCTCGCCCACCCGTAGTCGCGCCCTCGACTAGCATGCCGCACATTCGGACACGCCCGCCCATTCGCGGTCATTGCGTGTGTGCGGCGAGCGACGTCTCATCTCTCTCCTCACTCCTGTACAGGACGAAACCTTCTCCACCATGCTCGCTTCCCCTCGATCCCGCGCCTCAAGTCCCGTCCACTGGCGCTCCTCGATTTCCGCGAGGTGGAGACTCGCACGATTCCCCGAGTCGAGGCGCAGCGGGCTCGCTGCACACGAGTCGCAGCGGGCGTTTCCTTTTGGAGAGCCGCAGCAGGAGAGCGCGCGCGACTGCGGCGTCGTGGATGCACGCCGCCGCCCGCGCAGGTGTCGCTGTTCGCGGCATCTCCTCCGAGTCGCGCGGTGCAGGCGTGCGGATGCGCGGAATCGAGTTTCACACAGGCGGAGTGGAGATACGCAGCGCCGCGCCGCGCCGAGATCGCCTCCGACGCCCAGCCTCTCCGTGTGGAAGCCACCGCGCGGCGATTCCAATTCGCACGAGTACACGCCGCCCTCCTGCTCCTGGCGCACGTCCGCGCAGAAACCACCGCGGCGATTCGCGTGCAGTGCGCGACACGGGCTTCGAGTACGACGGAGAGGGAAGGGAGAAGGGAGAAGGCGCGGGCGCGCGTGCGTGCCGAGGTTTCTTGAAAATCAAGGCATGTAAATAGCACGTCGCTAGGAATTGAAATTGTATCGAATCCACTCACCAAACCGCGTGTGCTAGCGCGGAATAAAATGACGGAAGCGGAACTTCGTCGCGCCTCCCATGCCTCGCGCGCAATCTCCGCACTTGATTGAGGCGCGTGACCGCAAAATCAAAAGTGCGAATTAGCGAACGAGTATCGCGGGACGCATGGTATGCATAGGTGCATAGGTACACACCTCAGAGTCTCGGACCCGGGGTCGAAGAATTGAAGTGAGCATCTGCAGAGGAGCGTTGGTGAAAGTCTTTAGTAAAAGGCTCGAGGCTTACCGCGGCTTTGAGGTGGGAATTGATCATGATATGGTTAAGTACTTTGAATACGATGAACGTTAAATCACAATGGGAGCGAGAAAAAAAATCAAGACAAGTACATTACCAGGGGCGACGGGCGGCTCGCGCGCTGCTGCAAGCCGCCACCGGACAGCTAATTTTGCGAAACCGGCTGGGGAAGCACAATACAGCAGATCTGAAAAACAGAGGTCAGTACAAAATGGTGTCGATGCACGGAGCGCGTGCAGACATAACTTCGTGATAATTTCCCACAGCGGTGCGTCGCTGCAGAGGGTGACACTGATACGGCGCGCGCTGGAGAGGGTACCGAACTTACTAGATGTAAAAAGTAAAAATGGTTAGTGCGTAGAAAATGCGACACAGAGTCATAATACTGACCGTTGAAACGCGTATAGGGACCAGGTCCGACGCCTGTATGATTGGGCGACGGGTAAGGGATTCGGAGCGATAACAGTCGGAGGAACGAGCCCGAGTCGGCGCTTTGGGGTTGGTTAGTAACCGTGACAGTGCAACGTTCGCATTTATTTGTCAGTCGACGCTGGAGGTGCGCGGGGCAAGTCGGAACACCTCTGCGACGTGCAAACAGACACGAATGAGACGCAGGTACGCACACATTCCTGCGAAATCGGCCGGAGATCCCGCGGAAGGCAGACTGCATCAGATCTGAAAATCGAGTTGAGTACAGTTTTAGCGCAGCGCATAGATGAACGGGGCGTTTACATATCGTCTGAATAATGTCCCGTAGCTCCGATTCGCCGCAGAAGGCGTCAAGGCCGCGGTGAAGCTGGAGTCTTACCAAATCTCAAAAAGGTCAGTGTGGGAAATCTGGATAAAGAGGCCCAATGCTAACCATCTAAACACCAATTCTAGTACCTGGAGATCAAATATGGAGATTAGTGAAAGATTTGGAGCGATAACACTCGGAGGAATCGAGTCTGAAACTCCGAGTGTGAGTACATCGAGGTTGAGTACTAGACTTTGATGTATCTGGACACTGAGTCAGCCCATGTGCGAGATTGGAACCAATCACATACCTATAACGACCCGGATCCGACTGCCTCCCAAACCGAAGTCACCTCGAGCCGGGTTGATGAAGGACGAAGCCAAGACGAAGCTGAAATCGAAATTAGCGGTAATAAAGCAAAACAAACTCTCCACATGCCTTCGGTGAATTCCGGAGCATGTCTGTGAGTTCTGTGGGTCGAATTCATGTCGTGAGCTAGTGTTTATGAGTAGAATGACGAGTCAATGACTCACGGTGGACGGGCGGGGCTTTGAAGACATCTCCGAGATGCCCGAGGTTCAACTGTATCTGAACAAATATTCAACGGGATGGTCCAAGAACCATTCGAGGAGTGGACCTACCATGAATGCATTATACATCACCCGAATTTAAGTCGTGGGCTAGTGTTTATGAGTAGAATAACGACTCAATGACTCACGGTGGACGGGTGGGGCTTTGAAGACATGTCCGAGATGCCCGAGATCCAACTGTGTCTGAACAAATATTCAACGGGATGGTCCAAGAACCATTCAAGGAGGAGAAGACTTACCATGAATGCATGATACATCACCCGAATTCAAGTCGTGAGCTAGTGTTTACGAGTAAAATAACGAGTCAATGACTCACGGTGGGGCGGGATTTTGAAGACATCTCCGAGATGCCCGAGATCCAACTGTACCTGAACAAATAATGCATGATACATCGCCCGTACCTCATTCACAGAGTTGAATGAAGGATAAACTGCCCATACTTCAAGTTATAATTGCTGAGCTTCGATGCAACGCGAGGCATGATAATGCTATCAGACTGAGTTCAAGTGAGTACTAATCATGAAACACATTCGAATACGCGCCATTTTTGGTTTGGTTGCACGATCTCGCGAGCATATTCCGCGGCCGCTGGCCGAGATTCCGCAACTTGGCGACCTTGTCCGTTTGCTAGAGTGGATGAGCAAACGGAGCGCAGAAGAGAAGTAGAGCACATACGCCTTGGTCGTGCATCCCCGCCACCGCCCAATTTCCGCGCCGTCGACCGCGCCGGAAGCCGTCTTGAGGCACTTGGCGGGCGTGCGTCCTCGCCGTCGAGCCCTCCGCGTCCGCATCACCGTCCTTAATGTAGACATTCTCGTCGTCGCGCGCTGACCCTTGCCCGAGAGGACGGCGGCGCGGTCCGATGCGGCTGGGACCGAGCCCCGCCTTGGTGCGCTGCGTGGTCATCTGCGAGCCCCGCTTGCGCTTCTTGAGGTGCTGGGACGTGACCTTGTGCGAGAGGGTGATTGGCCTCCTGCAGCGGGGGTGAGATGAGCGGGAGGGAAAAGAAAAGAGGGGGCGGGGGCGGGGACACACCATGTCCTCAATGTCGTAAAAGCCCTCCGCCTCTAGCTTTTCCCGCGCTCGAGCGCCTCGATCTTCTCCGCGATGTCGGGGTCGAGGTTCGCGAGGAGGTAGTTCTCTGAAATAGCGTCAATGAGACGCACAATGAATTGCGAGCGAGGACATACCTTGAGCTTGATGTTATACACGCCGGGGCCACCCTCGACGTCGCGCGCGAGCTGGTGGCGCTCTGGATCGTTCTTGTCGTACTTCTTGCGATCCTTGACGACCCCGGGGATGCACGGGAGGTGCAGGCGCTCGTCGTGCAGTTTGGATTACGCGACGTGGAGGCGTTGGTCACTGGGTGATCTTGCTGCCTTTGACCTTGGCGTCGACGCGCTCCTCGCGCGTCGGTTCATGTATCGGTCGAAGAGGGAGGCATCAACGATCAAATGATCCCATCACGCCGGCGACCTCGACGCGCCACCGTCGACTCCAGCACCGAGTCGCTAGCATCGCGTAGTCGGAGCTCGGCGCCACCTGATCCCCGGTGAGCTCTCTCACACTCTTTATTTCTTTGCTTTACCGCGACTCAACCATCTTCAGCCCGGGAACATGTTCAACGTTCAGCAGCCACGCGACCGCAACATGCGACCCACGGAGCGAGTCAATGTCCTCCGCCTCAGAATGCTACTCCGGGTTGGAATTCCCTCCACCAAGCTGCTCGACGCACGAGTACCTTTTTAAACTGTGTTCGTCAACCAAACCAGATCAACTCCAATTCCAGCGCTGTGCGACGCGTCAAAATCACTCCAGTCGGTCTGCGCGCCTTCAGAATCACCTCAATGCGTGATCCGAACGCGTCAGCGCGGCCCCGATTTTTCTTACATTTTGGGAGGTCCCACGGACCGCTCAGCGTGTATTCTGTAAGGTTCTTTCATTCACTGGAATCCTGAACCTAATTAACTCTCGTATAATCGCGCGCAGCGCTGCCATCACTTCTTAATAAATATCCACGCGTCCCGTGAGTCCCGGTACGCGACCGCCGCAGCCTACGCGCCTCGTTGTGCTGCCCCCGAATTTTTCATTGCATTTTTGGACTTGCCGTGGACCGCGCAACACGCATCCGGTAAGTTTAGTCACCAGTCCTTGTCCTCGCATCTTGAGCTCAGCGTACTCCCACACAATTGCGCATCAACGCATCAAGATCATTAGTTCAAGTCTGCACGTTTCACAGCGCAAGGCAACCGTTGCGCCCTACATTATCATTTGATTTTTGATGTTCCCGCCACGTTCCCGACACGTCTCAAGTACGTTCAAATTCAGTCTGGTAAGTTCGGTCACCAGTCCTTGTCCTCGCATCTTGAACTCAATGTACTCCCATAGAATCGTGGCCCGTCGACGCATCAAGATCAATAGTTCAAGTCTGCACGCTCCACAGCGCAACGCAACCGTCGCGCCGCCTTACATTATCATTCGATTTTTGGTGTTCCCGCCACGTTCCCGACACGTCTCAAGTATGTTCAAATTCAGTGTGGTGGGGTTAACTTGCTAACTCGCCCTCGGACCGTCGCTTCTGATATGCGCTCTACGTGTCGTGCGTCCATCAAGCGCGTCAGCGGCACGACGCGTCGCGCACCAATTATTACTCGATTTTTGGCGTTCCCGCCACCGCTGTGACGCGTATTTGGTATGTTTAATTGACTCTCCTGCGGCGTGTGTCTTACACGGGTCTCGGCGCTGCTTCATCGACGTGATTGCGCGTGAGCTTCCCGCCAATGCCTTCAACGCAGGACGCGCCACCACCTCCGACCTTTAATTGTATCCTTTCCCTCCACGCGAGCGCCTCGACGCGCCCGCCAAAGCCTCAATAGTTAAATGTTGGATTTCGTGTTCCCGCGAGCAAGGTTCCGCGTATGTATGTTCCTCCGCGCAGCGTGTGTAGTTTAATTATCAACCCCCACCTTCCAGTTCGCGCTCCGTCACGCCATTACCGCGCCGCCGACCGTTCGTGCTCGCGTCATCCTTATCCCATTCCTTACTTCCGTTCAGGTTGCGTTCACACCCAACGCGCTATCAACCCCCGCACATCTTAATTTTGGATTTGGGCATTGGCGAGCGCGCCATCGACACGCCGCGCGGCGGTATTTTTATTACGGATTTGATATTCCCGCGAGCTGCGAGCAGGGTATACGTAAGCTCGGTCTCGCGTCATATCTATCTCATTGCTGACATCCAGTTCGCGCTAAGCTCGCGTCCGCGCCGCCGCCGCCGGGCCAACAGCGCGCCATCAACACGCTGGATTTACAGTCCCCGGAAGCGATACGTCTCTTCCCGCGTTATCTTTATCCCATTACTTACCTCTCGTGTCAGTTCGCGCTCCCGCCCGCCGCGATCGCGCCATCACACCATGAACGCACCTGCCAATATTTAAATTCTGGATTTCGCGTTCCCGTACCTTCCCGCGTCATCTTTTCTAATCGCTGACATATTTCACTTTCAGATCTTCGCACCTCGCCCTCGACATTTTATTCTATTTTGATTTGGGCTTCCCGCAATACTCCCATTTTGGATTTAAAAACTCGCCGCGAGCGAAGGTATGGTTCAAAAAGCACAGTGTGGGGAAATCTGGATAAAGAGGCCCAATGCTGACCAAATAAACACGAATTCTAATACCTGGAGATTAAATCCGGAGATTAGTGAAAGATTTGGAGCGATAACACTCGGAGGAACTGCGTAGGGTTGAGTCTGAGACTCCATCCGAATCGAGTACTAGATTTCAATGTATCTGGACACTGAGACAGCCCGAGTGTGAGATTGGAACGAATCACATACCTATATTGACCTAGATCCGACTGCTTCCCAAGCCGAAGTCATCTCGAGCCGAGTTGATGAAGGACGAAGCAGAAATCAAAGTTAGCCCTCAGATGGCACCGGTAACAAAGCAAAATAAACTCTCCAAATACCGTCAGTGAATTCCGGAACGTGTCTGGGAGCTCTGTAGGTCGAATTCAAGTCGTTGATTACTGCTTATGAGTAGAATAACGAGTCAATGACTCACGGTGGACAGGCGGGGCTTTGAAGACATCTCCGAGATGCCCGAGGTCCAACTGTATCTGAACAGATATTCCACGGGATGGTCCAAGAACCATTCAAGGGGGAGAGGACTTGTCATGAATGCATGATACATGGCCCGTAACTCATCCATGGGGTTCCATGAAGATAAATTGTCCATAGTTCAGGTTATAATTACTGAGCTTCGATGCAACGCGAGGCATGATAATGCTACCAAACTGAGTTCAAGTCAGTACTAATCATGAAACACATTCGAGTGGACTTATTTGGAGAGTGCAGTGGGTTAAAAGGAATCACGAAGTATGATTTCGAACTCTATGGTAGAGAAAGGATAAGTCTGTCAGTGGTCAGCATACGATGAAATAATAGCAGACATACCTGGTTATACCGGAGGTTGTACCTCGAGTGAATATGACGGCCTATTGAGACACAGAACCCAAGTCAGTCAATACATAATTTCTATAGTAAAGAATGAAGTCAACATACCTGCGTGCATACCGCCATAGGTTCACCTGTAAATAACACTTCAATACGACCGTAAGGATGGAATAAATTGAACTTCCCTCATTCATGCGACAATACTTTCGGTATTAGCGCCATCACTCAATGTACTCCCATAAACTCCCATAGAATCGCGCGTCGACGCATTAAGATCATTAGTTCAACTTTGCACGCTCCACAGCGCAACGCAACCGCCGCGCCGCCCTACATTATCATTCGATTTTTGGTGCTCCCGCCACGTTCCCGACGCGTCTCAAGTACGTTCAAATTCAGTGTGGTGGGGTTAACTTGCTAATTCCCCCTCAGACTCTGATAGGCGCTCTACGCGTCGTGCGTCCATCAAGCGCGTCAGCGGCGCACCAATTATTACTCGTTTTTTGGCGTTCCCGCCACCGCTACGACGCGTATTTGGTATGTTTACTTAACTCTCCTGCGGGGTGTGTCTTACACGGGTCTCAGACCGCTTCTGCGCTGCTTCATCAATGTGCGTGTGAGCTTCCCGCGAACACCTTCGACGCGTCGTGAGGCGCCAACGCCTCCGACCTTTAATTGTATACTTTGCCTCCACGCGAGCGCCTCGACGCGCCCACCAAAGCCCCAATATTTAAACGTTGGATTTCGCGTTCCCGCGGGCAACGTTCCGCGCGCGGCGTGTATAGTTTAACTATCAACGCCTACCTTTCAGCTCGCGCCCCGTCACGCCATCAACGCGCCGCCGAAATTTAAATTCTGGATTTCGTGTTCCCCCCAGGTACGTTCGTGCTCGCATTGTCCTTGTCCCCATTCCTTACTTCCGTTCAGGTTGCGTTCGCACCCCCTGCACTCACCCCCGCGCATATTAATTTTGCATTTGGGCTTCCCGCGAGCGCTGTCACCGCGGCGCTAAGTATTTTTATTGTGGATTTGGTGTTCCCGCGAGCTGCGAGCAGGGTATACGTACGTTCGGTCTCGCATCATATCTATCTCATTGCTGACATCCAGTTCGCACCGCCGCCGTCGGGCCAGTGGCGCGCCATCAACACGCCGCCGCGCGCCCCGACATTGTGGATTTACAGTCCCCGCAAGCGACGGTACACGTACGTCCCTTCCCGGGTCCTCTTTATCCCGTTACTTACCTCTCGTGTTCAGTTCGCGCTCCCGCCCGCCGCGATCACGCCATCACACCATGAACGAACATTTAAATTCTAGATTTCGCGTTCCCGCGACCGAGGCACACCTATATGTCCACTCATCTTTTCTAATGGCTGACATACCTCACTTTCAGATCGCGTTCGCACCCCGCCCTCGACATTGTAAATTTTCAAATTTGGGCTTCCCGCAACACTTCTATTTTGGATTTAAACTGCCCGCGAGCGAATCTATGGTTCGTTCTCGAGTCACACCTCGCGTCAACGCGCTAATACCGCGCCAGCAGCAATTGTCAATCAAGATTTGAACATGCCGGCGGCCCTACTTTAATTTATTGCATTGTCGAAGATGCACATATTTCCTGTCGCATAATCTCTCACCTGTTAGTTTTAGTTCGCTGATTCGTGCGCGGCGCGTTGAAATGCGCATTTTACCTGAATTGAATCAACTTGGGGGCATTGAATTGTAGTTCAGACCGCGACTCGCAGGTACACCGCTGCGATCGCCCGCCTTGACGCCGCCGATCCGCCTTCCGCCAGGCACCGATAAGAGATCCAGAGTAACGTTTCCTTAGATACATCGAGATCCAGCTGCCACCTGTATTGACCCGCTAACCCAATATAACGAATGACCTTCGGGACGGGGAGACTATGGCAAATTTTTATACAAATTAGTCTTGCCTTGCGCAAGTTTTACCATCAAAGTCTCTTGGGTTGCAGAGATGGGAAATGCCGCGTATCAGGCTCAGAGGAGCAGGGGAAGAGAGGCGAAGAGAGGCGAAGTTGAATCCAATTTTGCGATCCGATGACATCACGAATCAAGTGGCGATGCAGGTCTCGCCGCGACATGCCAGAAGACGCGCTCTCCTCCACCCGTAGTCGATCAGCATTCAAGCCCTGGTGCTTCGCCGTCACCCGAACCCCGCAGCTAGCCGCGTAGCCTCTGCACAAGACTTGCCTCCCGTGCCCGTTACGCCTCCTGCACCCACGTCCCCCTCGTCCTCCACCAACTTACTTGTGCTTTAGGCCATTGCATGTCGTGGTGTTCGTGCAATCAGCGCATTCCCGCGAACCTGCCAATACAGAGCCTGTCGACTCTGCGCTCACAGCTCAAGGTGCGCAACCTCGATCTACTATGGTGCGCTTCACTTAATCACCACCTGTTTGTGACAAGCAATATTCCTCCTTCAAAAAAAATCGGATTTCTTATCCCTCTTGTAAAAACACTCCTTTCAGCAAGGGGAAGCTTTCTATAAGAGGGATTTTTATTTAACTCAAAATTCAAGGAGTAATTCTTTTTAGGTCGGCAAAATTGGGACTCCACACCCAATCCAGTCACCCACTTATGCTGCTCAAGTTGGTGGTTTATTCACTGGACTTTATTTTGCATGCAGGCTGGAACTATTTTATTTCAATGCGGAAACTTTTTTTTTCTGGGCACCCGAACTTTTTTTTTCTGTCTCCGAACTTTTTTTTCTGTGTCCGAACTTTTTTGTTCGAATTGTTTTTCGACCACAAAAATATATTTTACCGAGACGCTCAAACTATTTGGCGGGCCGGTCATCTCGGGGTCGTTTCAGAGGTGTCAGGGACGTTCCAGACGGTCTTGTCGCTGTGCACGACGGCCACAGAGGTCCTTTCGACATCGTTAGCGGCGATGAGGTTGAACATTGAATATTGTAGCTGTGTGTTATTACCAGTGGTTGTTGGCAGTTGTTGTGGTTTGATCGCCGCTGTTCCGAGCACTGCCACCTCCTAACTATTTACTATCCCTGCCCGCTGGGCCGGACAAACCTACCACTCGGACACTTGTATTTTACTCAATCATTTCTGGACCTTTTTTCGAAATCTTTGTTTCTATAGACTCTCTGGGATGTATTCTGAAGTCTAGGACAGAAAAATCCACAGGTTACGCCCATTCCCCCATTTATTGCCCAAGAAGTTGGTGACAGGTGGTAGGAAATTGGTGGTTTTCTCCCGTTTTATGCATTCTAAAGATAAATGGGAGATCAGAAACATAGCAGGAGGGTTTCAAACCACACTTCTACACAAAAAGTATGCTCAAGCAAAATTTCTGCATGTAGATGGTCTGATGCTTTCGGAATGAACCGAAAATCAAAGATTTCCATACTAAAAGTGTTCAATTGAATGGCTCCTGCACTTGTGGAAAATGCCTTGTAAAAAGATTCTTCCAGAGATTTCTTTGAACATCGGTGCATGTAAGCAGTCCATATGATGCATTCGAACTTGCGTGTTCAGTTTGGAGGTCTTCTGGTGTGCCGGGACTCTGGTGCGGGGTCGGCAATCAGCATTTGATGTGTTACCTATAACTCGGACACTCGAAAGAATTATGCCGTTCATCGACGAATGAGCCATTTCAGACAAGCCAAAATGCTAGACCGCATTAAAAGAAGGATCCGCCTCAGATGGGGTACTCGGATTGTGCTAGAAAGATGTCGATACCGAGATATTCGGATGATTCTATTCAGGAACCCCGGTTGCAGACAGAAACCCCCTCTTATTCGGAAGCCGTCAGATTATTGAACTCTCGGGGGTTTCTGTCTGATCCGGGCCTCCGGCCGAAAGCAAACAACACCGTTCACCTAGTAAGTCGCGTCGAAATGTTTTCGGGGTGTCTTCGTGTCTCTCATCCCACATGGGATCTGCCCCAAGTCTCGGAGCTTGGCACAGAATTAAGCCTGAATCAAGCTTCACGGTGAGGGCTGCCGACCGTTGCCGTTAAAATTTGGTGCCGTTCCGTCGGAAATTAGCCCTCAGCATGGTCACGGCACGGCTACCCATCGGTTTCCTTGGCCTCGAAACCAACTGCTAGAGAAAAAAAACAGTTAGTTGCAGGTGAATGATGCTGGTTTTCGATCCAGTCAAGTACTCTAAAAATGCAATGCAAGGATGAGGAAACTGTGAGCCGGGGGAAGCCGAGAGAGCTGCCGAGAGTGCCGAGCCATGAGTTTCCCTTTTCACCTCCCAGCCATCTTCCGCTCATGTCTCTACGACAAGCCGCGTATAGCCTCTGGAGATTCTTCTACTTCAACTGACCAAGTGTTCAGCTGAATACCCACATCACGGCTGTCGCAGCCACGCCGATGACTACGTTCTCGCGTCGGAGTCTGGACATCTGTACTGATGGGCCCTCAAACCACAACTGGCCCGTGCGCGCCGCTAGATTGACTCGATTCATTCAAAAGTACGCCTCGTTCCGGATCATAAACCCACTGGTTTGAATTAGGCAGGTCCCGGCGGGGACCTCCGGCCGCGGAAACCTGGGTTTCTGCACAGAAAATGTTTTTGGAGGGGGGTTTCTGTCTGCAACCGGGGTTTTTGAATAGAATTATCCGAGATATTCATTGATATTCGTTAAATGTTCGGAATAACCGTAAGTAGTTAGGAGGTGGCAGTGCTCGGAACAGCGGCGATCAAACCACAACAACTGCCAGCAACCACTGGTAATAACACACAGCTACAATATTCAATGTTCAACCTCATCGCCGCTAACGACGTCGAAAGGACCTCTGTGGCCGTCGTGCACAGCGACAAGACCGTCTGGAACGTCCCTGACACCTCTGAAACGACCCCGAGATGACCGGCCCGCCAAATAGTTTGAGCGTCTCGGTAAAATATATTTTTGTGGTCGAAAACCAATTCGAACAAAAAAGTTCGGAGACAGAAAAAAAAGTTCGGGTGCCCAGAAAAAAAAGTTTCCGCATTGAAATAAAATAGTTCCAGCCTGCATGCAAAATAAAGCCCAGTGAATAAACCACCAACTTGAGCAGCATACCCACTGCTCGTCTAACCCCATGGACAGCTTGAAAAATAGGCCCATATATCTTAGATGTCAGAGATCAGTCTCCAGACGTCCAAATATGGATCGTGAGTTCTCTACATCCAGTGAGAATCCCAGCCTGAATTCGAGGTTTGATGGTTCAAATAATTGCAAAATCTTGTGATGTTGAAGAATCATACTGCACGCGCCAAATCTGCACCGAGACAGAAGCCCAGAGATATATAGAAGAAAAAAGTTTCGCGTCCGGCGGATTTGGGACTAGTCCACTTTTGGTGGTGACTAAGCGAAGCGCACCATACAGTCTCATCCTGACTTTTTTTTACAAGCCCTCACACCCGACCGCGGCGCTATGTGTGCGACGCAAAGGTGTGCAGCCACATCTCGTGTGTACGGGGTGCCCGTGCACAAGCTCGCAGCCGCGCTCCACCGGGAACGCAGCCCCAGTCGCTGGAGCGAGGCTCGGGGAGTGGCGCGCACGAGTCCCGCGCCTTGAGCCCGGGCACCTCAACGGTGCACAACTAGTACTAAATCCTGCTTGTCAGCTCATGTTACTTGCCAGCCCACCCAAGTTCTCGCCCACCCATAGCCGCGCTCTCGACCCGCATGCCGCACATTCGGACACGCCCGCGCATTCGCGGTCGTGGCGCATGTGCGGCGAGCGGGATGCCGCGGCGAGTCACATCGCGCGCGGCTTGCACGAGCGCGCACCGCGCCGCCACGATGCGCCCGTGTCCTCCTCTCGCCTCGTGCGCGCGGAGCTGATTCGCGAAAGAGTCGAAGCAGGAGGGCCGCCGGTGCGCGAGTTGCGAGCGCGCCACGTGGAGGCCGAGTCGGCCCGCGCGGTGCACGCGAGGCGGCTGGACGCATGCCTCGCAGTCCGCGCGCCATCTCCAAGTCGCGTGGCGCGGGCGCGGGCGTCGAGTTCCGCGCGTGGGTCGGGTACGTGCAGCGCAACCTCGCGTCTGCCCGACGCCCTCGTCTCCTTGCGCACGTTCGCGTGAAAACCACCGCGCGGCGCGCATCGCACGGGCCTTCGATTTCGACGCAGGGAGCAGGACGCGGGCAGGCGCGAGCGCGAGCGCGCGCCGCCGATACTGAATGTGGAAATCAAGGCACGTAAATAGGACGTCGCTGGGAGTTGAAGTTGTATAGAATCCACTCACCACTGCGGGATACACTCGCCGCTCGGAGCCCGCAAGCAGGCAGAAGCGAGACTTTGATGCGCTCCTCGCAGTAAGTACAAAGCTCAAACATATGCGGGACTACAAAGTCAAGAACGCGAATTAGCGAAATAGCCTGGGAGGTATAGTTATCACTTATCTCGGACGCGTTGAGGAGCCTCAGGTAAGTATCTGGAGAGCGGAGTGAATAGAGGTATGACGGTCTGAAGGTCGGAGCGTGCCGCGGATTTGAGGTGGGTGCAAAGTATTGAAAGTACGTCCAAGTGTGCGATCAAGTACCTATATTGAGCCAGATCCGCCTGCCTACCAAGCCGAAGTCATCTCGAGCCGAGTTGATGAAGGACGAAGCTGAAATCAAAGTTAGCCCTCGGAAGTAAAACAAACTCTCCACACCTTCGGTGAATTTCGGAGCATGGCTGGAAGTTCTGTGGGTCGAAATCAAGGCGTGAGCTAGTGTTTATGAGTAAAAAAACGAGTCAATGACTCGCGGTGGACGGGCGGGGCTTTGAAGACATCTCCGAGATGCCCGAGGTTCAACTGTATCTGAACAAATATTCAACGGGATGGTCCAGAACCATTCAAGGAGAGGACTTGCCATGAGGGCAACACATCGCCTGTATCTCATCCATGGGGTTGAATGAAGTATAAATTGCCCATAGTTCAGGTTATAATTGCTGAGCTGCGATGCAACGCGAGGCATGATAATGCTATCAGACTGAGTTCAAGTCAGTACTAATCATGAAACATATTCGAGTGGACTTACTTGGAGAGTGCAGTGGGTTGGAAGGAATCATGAGGCATGATTTCGAACTCTATAGTAGAGAAAGGATAAGTCAGTCGGTGGTCAGTTTACGATGAAATAATAGCGGACATACCTGGTTTCATGCAGCAATACTTTTGGTATACCGGAGGTTGTACCTCGAGTGAATATGACTGCTTATTGAGACACAGAACCCAAGTTAGTAAATACATAATTTCTATAGTAAAGAATGAAGTCAACATACCTGCGGGCATACCGCCATAGGTTCACCTGTAAATAACACTTCAATAAGACCGTAAGGATAGAATAAATTGAACTTACCTCATTCATGTGACAATACTTTCGGTATTTAGCGCCATCAGGCATTGAGGGACAGGGGTATGACCTGAGTCGACTACCGCAAAGTCAGTCGGCGATTGAGAAGTCATAATTGAAGTAAATGTAACGGCATACCCACGGTGGTTTAACTGCTCGAAGTCAGTAAGAGGGTTCAAGTGTATTGGTGCGTACCTGGTTGAAACAGCGCCAGCGCAGGTCTGATTAATAATAGTTAGGTCAAAATTGAAGGTAAACACAGGTGAGGGGGCGCACCAGAAAGACTAATCGAGGTCCGCGAAGGATGTAATCTCGAGTGAACTTGAAGTAGATCTAGTCCAAGTCAGTAATGAAAGTCAACGTGAAGCACAATGACATACCGAGGCGTTGTGTAATGTCAAGCCCAGATCACCGAAATCTAAGATGAAAGAGTTACTGAGTAATACAATAATGAACTCGAGTAGACAGACCTCTCGAGATTTGTAGTTTCAGTATTGGGGGCCATGGAGCGGGTACAGAACCTGCAAAGGTCAGCTAATCTGTGAATGGAGGGGATAAATGTTGACCTTGTATAAGGCGAGCAATTGACCCAGTTTGCGCGACCGCCAACAGTCAAGATCTAAGTAAATGAGTCAGCATGGAAATGTATAAAATACAAAAAACATACCTTGAGCCGACTAGCGATAGTTGCAGTATTGAAGGTAATCGGGCGAGTGCAAGAACCTGGAAAGATCAGTCAATCTGTGAGTCGAGAAGGCTAATTCGTGCTGACTCTTTTACTTATATCTTGACCGTCGCGCATAAACTGGGTCAATTACTCGCCTTGTATACGGTCCACAAATGAACAGAGCACAGAAAACATACCTTGAGCCGACTAGCGATAGCTTCAGCGAGCTGCCGCTAAAATGGCGATAGTTTTGACGTGTGGTTGAATCCGGTGAGGCTGCGCGGTGCGCCGGCGAGCCTGGCGGGTAAGAGTACGAGGAATGAAGCCTCGGCGCTGCAGAGTCGGAGTCGGTGGCGGCGGGACGTCGGAGTGAGTGGCGCGATGCTGAGCCAAGGGTTGTGCCTGCGAAGCGGGGTGAGATAATGAGTACAGGTGCCAAAACACATACCGGAGGCTCCGCGGGTCGTTCGAGGGCGGGAGGTGTATCGGTGGTCGTAAATGCGGCGGGACGAGTACTCGATGCCGAGTGGTCAAGCTCAGCATGACCCGGCCAGCTATATAGTCGACACCGCGCCCAGGCGGACAATTGCATGTGGCTGGGGGAGAAATCCCATCTTTTGAGGGGTGAGAAGGAGGAGGAGGAGGATTTATTATACTGACACGGTCCTACATGATGATCCGCACTGGCTTCCGCACGCTGCAGCACGGTGCAGAGAACCGAAGTCTAATAGTGCGGACTCCGGAGCCTCTGGTTGCGCTAGTACGCATCTTGTTTTTAAAAAGTTGCGACTGAAAGACAGAGGAGAGAGATAGATTACATTAGAAGGAAGTCGACGCCGCGTACGTCGAGAGTTTGTGTTGCATCCAATGCGCTGCTGGTGGTCAGGTGAAAGCCGAGGAAAGCCGACGGGTGACTGTACAGCCACACGACGCTTCATCGATCCCATCGACCTCAATTCACTGGCTCAATGGGATCCCTCAGATCCTGGTCCAGGAAAATCTCAATAAGGATCCTAATACCTTGATTCTCTGAGTCGGGTCAGTTTATTTTTCATCTATTTCTCTGGGTGCTTATCGTACCCACAAACACATTCTAAAGGGATTTAAACCCTCCAAGCTCCGGCGTCTTTTCTTCTGCGATTTTGGACATGGATAGGCATACAGGCCCTGTAATCAGAGGGATGCGCGAAGGAATTGATTGTAGGCCCTCGAAACTTGGCCATGACAAAAAAAACTGACCCATGAATTGTCCCGTCCTTTCCTCAGTTATGACGAATTATACCTCGTGTATCCGATAGCAAGCGCCTCTGCGTTGTCCTTAGGCCAGGCATCCACGATGCCATCTGCCCGCGTTGCATGTGTGCGTCATCGACGCACCCACGCATATGCTCGTTGGCCCCGTTCCGCCAACTCCCGGCCCCCTCTTCCGTACAAAGAAGATACGATGCAATAGCGAAGCTTCGCGCGACGATTAGGAGCGATATCCCTCATCTCGCGCTCCTCCCCGTCTTCACCTTCTCCCCATCCCCGCCGAATCTCGTGCTATTTGAAGCTCAAGGAAGTACTCACGCCCTATCTGAAAGGGGCTAGAAGATTTCAAGGCTTGGTCGCGGGAGATCTTCTTTCATCTGTGAGGACCTCAGAGGTGCGCCTTCCAAACACTCCGATTCTTCACGGCGTCTCAAATTTCCCTTTACAAGGCCTTTCGTTTCAGCGCATCCTTCCCGTATGCCCGTGCATCCCAACCGCCTTCAAATCACGCAGTCGGTCGACTCGAGCAGACTCCATCACAAATCCCCGCGTCGGGGGCACAGATATAGCCGCCGACCAGTGTGCCACTCCTCACCCAAAAACCATCTCTAGCCGTACCAAACTCGTCCTCGCTGCTGTATCGGCGTATAATCGGTCTATTCACTCGCCCCACCCACACCTCCCAATCTATTTGCGTCGGCTTGCCTACCCAGCAATGCGTTCATCTCCCCACTCGCGTTCCTCTGCACAACCGATCTCTACGCGAGGTACCCCCGAAAGCCGAGTGAAACGGCCCCTTGGAAGCTGCGGGGCGAGGCCCGGGTCGACGGACGAGTAGGGAATGCAGATGCAGGAGGCGCGCGGGCGAAGTGGAGGCCGGATGCGTCACCTGCGTCACCGATTTCGTCGCTCTTGCGGCGCGCGTGAATCCTTGCTTGCTCGTGTGCGCGTGCATGATGACAATCCGCGACCTCGCGTTGACTCGCATCGTGCGTTGCGAAGAGGCGTTCCAACGCGCGATGCGAGCTCAGGAGGGGGTGGCCAATCCAATCCCGGTATCGCGGCGGGCAGGTCACGTCGTGATCACGGGGAGCGAGGGGCGAGGAGGCGGTAGGAGTCGCGCATGTCCGAGGTACGGGGCCGAGGAAAGGCCAAGACTCGGCGCCGGCGGACGAGTGCGACTTGCGGCGAGTTGGGATGCAGGAGGAGCTGGGGAGGGGGAAGCAATGCCGATCTGCATCGCGAATCCACCGAGCCACGTCCGCGATGAAGTGCTTCCGAATCGTCGTACAGCTGCGTCGCTTCTGAGCGCGTTTACGCCTCACGTCCCGGCTTCCATCGACGGCGGGCCGTGGGCGGGCGGATGTGCTGGATACCACATACCGGTCTCCTGCACGAGTCCGGGCGAGGAGGGACCCACTGTGGGCGCGTGATTCGAGTTAAAAAGGGTAGAGAAAGAGTAGAATCTAAGAGGCGACACCCAAGGATGCTAGAAGGGGGCATTCCAGACGGAGACACGGGTCGCGCTGGGCGCGCACTTTCGGTTGCGAATTCCTGCGCGACCCAACTTGCTGGTGGGGGCATTAGTCCACGACTTATCAACTGTGACCTTGAACTTGAGTCGCCGTTCGAGCCGTTCGTGTCCCTTTCCTCTCTTCCGACTCACTCTTCGCATTCGTCTCGGGCTCATTGACCTTTTGCTCCGAAAGGCTTGTCGTTAATGGTTTGGACTCGAACCTTGTGTCTATCTGTACATGTGGATGGAATGAATAGACTGATACTACATTCTCTGGTTTACCGACAGTCGACTCCACATGCAGAGAAAAGCCATACCCAAAATTCCGAGCAAAATCCACCAAAGAATATCCATATCAATTCATCTCCCGGACAATGCTACCTTCGCTTGGGTTCGCGTACCGACTCGGAGGGCATCTGTGATGCTCCGAGTCTTGGACCCCGAGGTACTCGCTTCGGCGCCGACTTCCCTAGCAGCTTCTGCTTCGGGCGGGAGATCTGCGGGCTGCATCGATGCAAGATCGACCCCTGCGCCTTCAAGTTCTGAAGCCTTTAGCTCGATATCTGTCTCGGCATCCTGATAGTTGTCGTCTTCTGACTCCATCGCGGTTTCCCAGGCTTCGTCCTCGTACTCATCCTCTGACTCATCCATCTCAACGTCCGAACACAAGAACTCAGGCTCGGGAGGCAACAGCGCTATCTTGTTTCGAACCCCGCCGGATTCAGACGTTGCAGCTGTAGCGCGCTCGGTATATCCCTTCTCATCGAGGTATCGTGCTAGCTGGTCTAAAGCCTCGCCCAGAGCTCCGAGGAAGTAGGTCTCGTTGTCTGCGACATTCCGCATGATACTGACGGCTTCGTCGCAGGCAGAAATGCATTCGTCCCGGCGGCCGGCATTCCACAGGATCGAAGCGAGATTTTTCAGGCTGCTCGCCAGGGTGGGTAGAAGACGTGGTGTGAGCGAGACCGATTCACGATACAACTCGATGGCTTTCTCGGCATTCAACAGGGCAGCCTCTAGCTGTCCGGAGGTCGCGAGGCGAAGGGACAAAGCACCGAACGCGTTGGCTCCTAATTCCTCTCTCCTCAGTGCGTATAGGCCATTCCATGATGCGCTCAGCTTGTACCTGGATGTCGACTCCTCGGAAGCCGCCAGGGCTTCGTCGTTCCTTCCAACTGCGGCGAGGCAGTTGGAAAGCGTCGAGAGAGCGTGCACGAGGGATCTTTCTGCGGGCGCCATACTTTCGTGCTTCATGGCCACATCTTTTCGGCCAGCTGCGACTGCTCGCTCTGCGTCCGTGAGGGCATTCCTGAACTGTCCCGTACGTCTCCGGATTTCCGCCAGATCTGCTAGCAGGATCTGAGTGTAGCATCGGGTGTCCACATCATCCTCTGTCCAGAATAATCCGACCTCGGACACTACATTTCGGAGGAGTTGTATTGCCTCCCGGTCTCTCCCGGTCCGTTGAACAAGCCGTATCCGGATGGCATGGTAACGCAGAATGTCTGTATCTAGCGCAAAAATCGGTCTTGCTTCCTGTGCAGCCGCAATGGCCTCGGGAATCCGGCACATGTCACAGAGGACAAAGGTTCGATTCACAATCCATTCACGTAGCCAATCTTCGGTATGGTCGTTATCACCTGCCAGGCCGCAGCGGCGATATTCGAGTGCTTCATCTATTATTGGCATGACCTCATTGAGTAGTCCGGCCGTCCACAACCCACAGGAGAAGTACCATAGCACGCTGGCGGTTTGGAAAGACGGAGTTGGCATCACTGTGCGTAAATGGCCCACAACCTTCATCATTATTTCCATCAAGACCAACTGTTGGGCACGAGTGACAAGTGGAAGGATGGCAAACACAACATCGGCCAGCACCCACTCCAGAATGACTGGATCTGAATGCGGGTCAGTCATTAATTTGGATATCATTTGGTGAATGGCCCTCGTGGCTTGGTGGAAGTGCGTGCCAAAGATGTCTTTTATCAAGGGCACCACATCTTCCTTGGAGTCCCAAGGATATGCCCGGATGACATCCTCGATGATGCCGCCATATGGATTAAAGTCTTCGATATAGACCTTCAAATTGCTAAATGTGTCCAATGGTCGCGGCGAACCCGATTTAGGTTCCAGGAAGAGACGCAAATTGCTGAAATCCGGGGGATGCTGTTGACGCAGGTATGCATATGCATGGAGAATGTGCAGGAATGGAGTGGAAAAAATTGGGGGGTAAGGGCGAGCAAGATCCCGAAACATGATCACATTTTCTGCAAGCATGCCGAGGGAAAATTCACCTCCCTCCGCGACTTTGCAAAGTTGGTCAATGAATGTGTCGATGGTTTTTGCGGATGGAGGATAGTTGATTTTGGGAAACCTGAGAACGGTCTGAAATCCCTCCTTTGCCGCTTCGTAGGCCGCGAGGTGTCGATCAGCAGATGCATGGGCTGCAGCAAGGGCAAACAAAGCTCGAAGGAATGTCACTGCTTTCCATTCATCTTCTGCCGTCCAGAATAATTTTGAACCCGAGTCGATGAGTTGCCCGGCCATTCGGCGGCACACTGCCACGGCTTCTTCGGCATTGGAAATGGCATCCTTGAGCTGGCCAGTCTCCCGAAAATTTTCCGAATGTGTGATCAGTATCCAGCTGAGTAGTGGCCGATAATTCAGATCCGGGGAAAACTCGTGCCACATACGGCACAAGTCCATAGCTTGTTGACTGGCCTCTATGGCAAGATCCCACCGCATCTCATATTGATATTGAAATGAGAGATTCACGGATGAAAGAACGAGGTTCATTAAAACCCCTGAATGTGAATGAAAGGGTCTGCCAGAACAGCGGCGAAGGATTTGGATCGTCATGTGATACACTCACTGGTGAATTAACTCTCATGTCGCGTACACGAAAGGCACTCCCTTCGATGCACGACGACATGATTGAGTAAAACCACCGCAGCAAGACTCGACTCTTGACTGCGAGTGTAGATAAACACTAAAATGGGCCCTTTGCAAGCGCTATTGTCGCCTGTGATAAAAGAGGGGGTTTCTACAATATACAGTGCCTAAATTGCCGTTAAAACAGTTTCTAAGCCTTCATGATATCCGTGCGCGCCTCCTGGTCTTGGGCCGGAATCTTAAGAGTGGTTTTTGGCTGCGGGAGTACAGCGTCCGGGTCGTTTCGGACGTCGATGAGCTGTGTCTCACAATCCCCTTCGGCGGATAGCGGAAGCCCCTTGAGCGGGTATGATCTACATAATCTCGGGCTAAATCGCGGGTCCTCGGGACTCCGGGAATAGAACCCCTTGGTACACCGCCACATAGGTCCGGATATCATGGGATCTGCCGTTCACACGAGCTGTCAAACCGCGTTTGCCTCCGTCAATACACGCCGTACGGCGCGTCAGCCGCCCGCCCGTGGTCTCCCTCCATCTCGCTGGTGCATACGCTAAGGAGATGCGTCAATCTTTGCTACTCAGGGACTCCTTCTCCCGATCTTGAAATGGAAGCAATACCTGTTGGTAATTCGAGGCAGTGGTCAGACAAGGAGCGCGGAGCTGGCTAGACAAGGGGCGAAGGAGCCGGAAAGGTGTATAAAAGCCACTCCTGGATGAAAGTTGGGCATCCACTCGTTGCCAATGACCAACCAAAACTCCTCCCCCTCTGCAGACCCCCCCGTCCTCTACTACGATAGAAAGCACTGTCGACACCTTCCTCGACAATCCACTCCCGGTTTTGCGCGAACCTAGGCCTCTTCCCACACCTGCGGATGAGGAGGAAGTGGACCTTGACGCTCCTCTGCCTGCCCTGCGCGCACCTCGCCCTGCTGAGGACTCCGTGGACCTTTTCCTCGACGCTATGGACGTCGACCGCCCCGGGTGCCATAGCCCGCATGGCGAGCAGGAAGGACGCCTCGTGTTCAACGACCGCAGCTCGAGCCCTACCGGCACTGAACCTCATAACGAGGAGCCAGAAGACCTGGAATACATCCCAGGATCAGGCGAATCTGGCGAATGTGAGTTACCGTTAAAGAGGTGCACTTCAAACCGCTTATACAATTTTGTTTGCGCAGCCAACATCGGGGCTGGTCACAGTACCACGGATGCTACCTCGTCCGCAGAGACTGAGGCCTTCCCGCTGCCCCCTTCCTCGTCGTCGCACTCAATGCGGAACGCGTCGATCCGCTCCTTCGAAAGCAGGGCCCGACAGGCGACAGCAGTAGCGGTGACTACCGCTGCCCCCACCGCCACCAGTGTATCGACTTCGGCCCCGGCCTCGAGTTCGCCCGAAACTACAACGGGTATCCCCCCCCCCGCGCCCAAGAAATCCGGTGCTCGCCCTTCGCGTAACAGCACACGCTCGCTCTCTTCCCTCTCGCCCACGGAGCCGGCTCCGTCCGATGACGAGTTCTACAAGATTGCGAAGCTCCATGCGCCTCCCAAGAAGGAGACAGCGAATGAGCATAGGGTCCGCGCTGATGCGAATGAGCGGCTCATGATCAGCTGGGTCCTCCAACTCCAAAAGTCACTTGAGGACCACGAGCGCGCCCAGATGGAGCAGAACAAGGAAATTCTGCGTAGATTGGCCGACCTCCAGCTTTCGACGCCGGCGGCTTCCTCCTCCCTGAGCCTTAACACCGCTTCCGACATCGCGCGCCTCAAAAAACTGGTGGCGGAGGGGCGCCAGTCGATTACCCTTGTCACCGAGTCAGTCAACAACCTCGTTGATATCCCCGTCGAGCTGGCCGGCCTCCAACGCGCTATTCGCACCCCTGTCCCTGCGCCCGGCGGCCTCATCGGCCTCCTCGTCGTCCCCATCCTCATCCCAATCTGCACGCACCGGCCCCGTCTCGCCTTCTCCAGCCCATGATACTGCTCGCAACTCCAATGTCGCGCACAGCACGGCTTCGGGTAGCGTCAGCAGGTACCGCGCGCCCTCCCCCGACGTCGTACGCGACTTCGCGCCATCCTCGAACAACAAGAGGCAGCGCGACCTGTCACCGGAGCCCGAACGTCCCGCCAAACAACACAAAGGCCCTGAGGATTACTTCGATGTCTACCTATGGGACATCAATCTCGGGAAGGCGTCCGCGATTACGGCGGCTAGGGCTGCAGTCAAAGCAACCGGCTTGGATCCGCGCTCGATCCTCAGCTCACTTCACCCGGTGCAGTTGCCCAAGGGCCTCATCAGCATCCGCTTCGTGGACGCCGACGTCGGGCAACGTTTCCTCGACCGCATGCGCACAAACCCGCCGAAGGGGATGGAGAACCTTAACGTCGCCACCCCGGCTAGCTACGGCAAGCGCCGTGCTAACTCGAACGCTCGCAAGGAGGATAAATTTTGGTAGATAATACCTACCTTACTACGCCCAAAGTTGGCTCTAATAGTTCTTTTTTATTAAGTTTTAATCTTGTCTCTTGGAATATAAATGGACGGCTGGCTGTCAAAATAACGGACCCTGAAATAATTGCGCTCATTCAATCTCACGACGCCGTCATCTTCCAAGAAACTTTTCTAAGGCAAGGCGAGGAGCGGACATTACTGCTACCGCCGGGGTATATCATTATCGCCATGTCCCGCCCGGATCGTCCAGGCTTGATCCAGGCGTGGGGCGGCGTTGCCATCGTCCTCAAAGAGACGATCTCTTTCAAACTATGTGTCGAATTGTCGGGCCCAGACCTCATCGTCCTCGACCTCATTCATATGTTCCTTATTGGCGCCTATCTCCTACCAGTCACATCAGGTTGGCAAGACTGGACAGACGTTGATCCGGCAGTGCGATTCAGTGAAGCTGTGACGCTCTGTTCCATCTGCCCCGACAAACCCGTTCTGGGAACGGGCGACACAAACGGGCGTATCGGGGACCGTGTACCCCGTGGCTCCACTCTTCATCGCTCATCTGGCGACAAGACCGTCAACACGCGCGGTCGCTGGTTTCTCCGTGTATGCTCGGATGCGGGCCTTACCATTCTCAATGGAACATCCAAGGAACTATCATCTCCGGGGGCCTTCACCTCCATCCAACCTCTCGGATCGACCGTAATCGACTTCGTTTTCGCGTCGCCGGGCATTCTACCACGCATTCTTGACAACTCAATCCGCATCACACAGGTGCTAGACTGGTCAGACCACGCTCAAGTGGAAATTGGTTTGACAGGAATCGAAGAGAGACTACACGGTCTTCCACCATTGGTTCTGAAACCCACCGTAGTCAAATTCGGGCCGCCGACAGAGCTGGACACTCTGACCAAGAACGCGCTGGCTGCCTCTCTCACTCCGGAGGAAGCGCTGCGTCGCCTCTATGGGCCGGTGATCGACTCAGGCCGTCCCGTCTCCGTATACATTGCGTCGTCATCAAAATCGAAAGCTGGTTCTTCCCGCGCGGCTCTCTCGCTATACTGGGGGGACAACAACCACCGGAACGCTGCATATATCTTCGAGGGCAAGCAAACAGACGCTCGGGCGTCCCTCTTCGCAGTCCTAAAGGCTGTTATCGAGGCTCCTCGCGCCCAATCTCTTATTATATTCACTTCGTCCCAATACGCCATCCGCTCTTTTTGCTACTGGGCCGGGGAGAACTCCACTCTAGGTTGGCCGTGTTCCCACGGAGACGTCTTGCAGATCGTAGCGGAACAGATACGTGAGCGCACAGCCCCCCTCGAGTTCCGCTGTGTGCGCTCTGGCGCGGATAATTGCGCGATGGCGGCAGCAAAGGTGCTTGCTAAAGATGCCCTGAAATCAGGGTCTGCTGCCACGCCATCGGTGTCACTCACGGACGTGCCGACTGTATCTCTCGATGCTGCCGTGGCGACTGGAACAGCTTTAGATTTACCAAAGGTGTTCTCTTCGCTATCGGAAGCGCCTCTGCCAAAGGCACGGGACATTCCACAGCTTTCGCTGGAGGAAGTTGTGGACCAGGATGATGGCCACCGTGGGCGTCAGAGGTACGCCTCACCCTAGCGTGCAAGGCACATATTCCTGACTGTTTTGGATAGGGAACGCGGGATGATGCGCGATAATCTAACACGCCTGCTTTCCTGCAATACAAACAAGGAATACTGGGATGTACTTCGCGAATGGACCGATGACCGCCCGGTGAAGCCTGCCGTTACCCCTTCCCAGCTCCACAAATCCTTCAAAGCGCGCCTTAACCCCCCCGATGAACTCCCTGACCATTTTGATGCTGATCTCCACGACATCATCAGCGGCTTGGCGGACACTATTCCCCGACGCACCCAGGACCGTACGCCGGAGCAGTTCTTTACGCGGCGGATCACAGAGGACGACATCAAGAGGATCAAAGTGAAGCTCCGCAAAAAGAGTTACCGGAGTGCACAAGGAATCGACGCAGTTTCATACTCGAAGATCATGACTATACCGAATGATGTCCTCGTCGAACTCTTCCACACCTGCCTCGATAAATGTGATGCGCCTCAGCGATGGCTCGTGACGATCCTGGTCGGGATTCTTAAACAAGGTCGGGCGGTAGACGATCCGGAGAGCTACCGGCTTGTGGGCTTAGAGTGCTGCCTGCTTAAGGTCCTGACGCTCTTATTCGACGAGCGTCTACGCGAATGGGCGGACGCGAACAACATCATCCCGGGGTCGCAGAACGGGTTCCGTCCTGGTTATCGTACTGAAGACAACTGCTTCATCCTCATCTGCGGAATCGCACGTGCCCGAGCGGAGGGGAAACCGGTCTTTGTGTTCTTCGGTGATATGACGAACGCCTTCCCGTACACGGACGTTGGCAGGTTATGGGTGGACATGTACGCAGCCGGTGTCTCGGGTCCGTTCTTCGATTGGATGCGGATGGTCTATGCAAGAATGCGGTACGCAACCAAGTATGGAGATGAGCACTGTCTACCGTTCCGCTCCTTGATAGGACTCTTGACAGGCGACTCTGCGTCCCCGTGCCTCTGGAATATCTTCTTCGCCGATTTCCAGCTTCGCGAACACCCTGATGACATACGCCTGCACGGCCGCGCGGTCTCGCAAGCCGAACAAGCGGATGACAACATCATCATGTCAACATCCTTCCCCGCATTCCAAGCGAAGGTGTCCCAGTTCTTCGAATGGTGCAAGAAGAAGCGTGTTTTCATCAGCGCGCGCAAATCCAAATGGATGATCTTCGGTCCACTTCCCCTCATCCTCCCCGTTCTTCGCCTTGGTGATCTCGTGGTCGAGCTCGTCAATGAATTCAAATATGTCGGCATATGGCTGACGTCGACTACCCCCAACATATTTTCTCGCAACTACACTGTTAAAGCCTCTAAAGCTAGAAACGCAAGCAACGCCGCCTTCGCAATGAAGCACAGAATTGGGTCCCTGCCTGTCAAGGAGGGCCTAGTCCTGTATATGGCGCGTGTCGATTGTTACCTCATCTCTGGCGCAGATATCTCCCTCGACGTGGATGCCGGTCTGGTCCAAGAGCACCTTGAGGCTCAACACCTATTCCTTCGCCGCCTCCTGGGTATCAATTCTCGCTCGATGCTAGCTGTTCTGTTCACTGAGACTGGACTGATGCCCATAAGGATCCGACGTCTTCTGCTCGCACTCGGCCGCCTTCATTACATGGTTTCTCTTGGCGATGACTCTGATAGAGTTGTCCGCGCGGCGCTTCTGGACTCAGTGGACCTGTTTCGTACAGGCTTCGCTGGATGGGCTGGGGACGTCGCAATCATGCTTCGTACCCTCCCTACGCCAATACGTGTTGCCCCGGCGGACTTTCTCTCCATTCCCAACATTGAAGCTATAATGTCAAAGGTTGTCGAGGCTGTGGACGCGGACTTGCAGTTTGACATTGATCACCTTCAGAAGACACATCTACTACGTAATCGCCTTGAAGCCGTCGACGAAACTCTTTCCCTCGTTACACGCCGCCGTCGTCACTACCTGATGATGGTCGCTGTTCCAGCACACCGGAAAGCACTTACCCGACTACTGCTAGGGGATCACACCCTCAGCATCGAACGCCTTCGCTACCCGGCTCGGTACCGACTCGCAGTCCCTCGCGAGGAACGGCTGTGCCGCTTCTGCCGCGCGGCAATTGAAGACGAGGTGCACGCGCTGCTCGCGTGCGACGCGCAGGCTCCACTTATAGAGCTGCGCGTCTCCTTCCTTGCCGACGCGTTTGAATGTGACAGCGCGTTGGAGGCTGCGTTCGAGCAGCTATCGTCGCATGCTTTTCTCTGTCGCTTGGTGTCCTCCAGGGCTGCGGTGACGCGTTTGGCGAAGTACGTTCACGATGTTTTAATTTTCTTCGATAGGTTTCAGCGCTACATCCCCCCGGGGTATCACACTCCTTAGCATCTTTCCGCTCGTTACCTTCCCGTCGGTGACTACTCGTTTCGTGAGAGGATGTCTTGTATATCTGTCGTATCGTTCGAGGGCTCGACGACTGTAGCATACAATAGGCTTATGTATGTAGGTACAGTGCCCGTACGTTCCTCAACGGGACCACCGCGGTATATATCTTCCTTCCTTCCTTCCTTCCAGGCTATCGCTTCTGAATTCATCCGCAGACCAGACAAGAAATTGCCAATGTAGATAATTGTTTGCAGGGAGGCAAACACTATTTCTGGCGGAGATTCGTCGATTTGGAGTGTCAACGCTAGAATGTTGTAAAGGACATGCGTGGCCGAAACCGGTTTTATGATGACTAGGGGTGAGACATCCGAAAGCGGGGTGTCGGGAACCAAAGTACTGTTCGTTATCGCAGCCAGTTGCAATTGCTGAATGGAATCTATGAGACGCAGAGCTTGCGCGGAAAGATATTGGAACTCGATAGTCTGATGTGCCGTATCCTTCAAACACCCTATGAGCTGAGTTCCAAGTTGAAAACAAGAACCCGCTCACTGATGCTATTATTTCCATCGTTCGATTCATCACATCTTGACCGAATTGGGTCTCAAGCAGGACGCGAGCCATCATTCCCTCCAGTCGCTGCAATTTGACTTGATTTTCGACGTGGTTCAAGATTAATGATTGTTCGACGCGCAGAGTGGTATTATCAGTGCGGTAAGTCGTTGCTTCGATGCGAGCAGCTGAGAATGCCTAGTAGTATCTGTAAACCCCATGTTTCGACTAACGAGATGCACACAGCCCACTTACCGTGAATTGGAGGTAGCATTTGTTCACATGCTCCTTCAGGCGTCGTATTTTCGCCTCGATGTCGTCCCGCTTCATCCACATTTTGATTTGAGAGCCGAAACCGCGGAGCCCGGGGCTGCGCTGCGCGGGAGTGATCTTGTGACATGCTGAAAGGACATATAGCATGTCTCTGAACCATACATTTTAACAGAAGACTCTCAGCCGTGCATATAAGCCCTTACGCTCTAAGATCTCCCAGGGCGCCTAATAGCGCCGGCGTCTGGGATTGGCCCTCATGGCCCCGAGATAGGTCGGCCATTTCAGCAAGGACGCGGAGAATATCTTCCACAACGTCGCGGATTTGCCGCCGGTTCTCGCTAACCTGTACTGACCTCAGTCGACGAACAGAAAAGGAAATAAGCCGTACTTTGTCTATCGAGCGCTTAATGCTCTGTCCCACGTCGATGAGGTCCTTGATGAAGGTTGCGAGGGTGACGACCGTCATGGTCATACTGAGTGGGTCCATTTTACGTTCGTTCGAGCAGCGACGAGCGGGAGAAAGCGAGTGGTGGAGGTGAAGATCAAGTAAGTAGGCGCCGATAACAGCCTCGGCTGATGCCACAGCTCTAAATATGGCCCTAAAAATCAGACAGTTCCAAGAGATCATTCCAGTGCTGTTGCCTGGGACATGGCAGTGATCCAGCGTCAAGTCGCATGTAACAGAATGCATACAGTCAAAGTCGATAGGGCGGAATTTTGCGGGGACCGTTAAATCTTGGCTTCGCAAAGCCAGGTACTCATTTCCGGCAGACTTAAGCAACAGAATAAGCAGCGGGTAGCATCTCCGACTATTATATCCAAAGATGGAAGCACAGGAATACATGTCGACAGGAAAGGCTGTGGTCATGACATCGATCTTAGCCAGGACAGCACGGAAACTTTAAACACAGAAGTATCAAGAAGGCTATGCCGGATTCGAGGGATCTAAGGCGCTGAAGAAAAAGATGTTGAAGCTAGTCGAGCAAAAGACGACGCGCGATTCAAGTCTGCGTGACTGCGACGTGCGTCTAACTACTCCTCTGCCCCAGCGTCGTCATTATTGCGTCCGGGAGCGTCCTCATTCCAGAAATAAGAGGCTCCGAAGGTGCTATGCGTAAAATTGGCCCTTGGGAGGTGTGCCACTGGCTAATGGCGATGCTGAGGTAATCATCGCCTAGGATTTTCATCCTGCTCTTTTTCGTGCCACTAGACCACAGCGTGGATCCCATACAGCAGTTTTAGAACCACATTTCTATACCGTAGTCGCACGTTCTCCGTTGTAAATTGTGAGGAAGAAGGTTGGGAAGAAAGGGCTTGCAAAGGAGAAAGGAGCACGGCGTAGCACAGCCATCGCGTATTCTCACAAATGATGATCGATAATCTACCGCGGGTCTACTGTAGCCTCCGCTCGACCGGGATCCTCTTCCCCTTCCCCCAGCTTCTCGGAGACTTCAGTGAAACTCAGTAAGGATGCTAGGGAGATTCGGGAAACTACTGCGTAGCTACGTGTAAGCCTTAAAGGACGCGGGATTGTCAAAATATACCATGGATTATAATACATCATTCACGCTCTGTGGAAGATATGTAGTTGAGACAAAAGGCGGCACCGATTTTTTTATGTAACCCCTCTGTGCATCCCGCAACTTCCCGTACACAAATAAATAAAATTACTGGTTGCGTTTTGGAAGCATCGAGAAATCCACAGGGTCGCACGACCTTCCAATTCAAGAATGTTATTCCAATAAATTGTAGAAGTATTCCGCTGGTTTAAAAATCCCGCGGGTAGAGTACATAGCAAAGACGTCAAATGTGTACTTCGCCAACGGTTGTGTAACATCGAAGCTTCGGTAGTGTGCCAGAACGAGAAGGAAAGCGTCCAGGGTTATCCAGGACATCGTATTCCTCGCTCAAGGCGGCCGCGCAGGACCACAACCAGCGGTGCGCGCTGCTACTGGCGCCGCTTCTTAAGGAGGAAAAGCGTGCGATGAGGTGGCTGAGGCGCGAGGCGGTGCCGATGCGGGTGGTGTGTACATCCAATGGGACTGAGGGAAGGCGTCCGATCCCATTTGCGTTTCTGGCCGTCTCCCGAGGGGCAGCACGCGCACGAGCGGCGCATTCCTAGAATAATGCCGTGGATAGAAAGCACGGAATAATACATGCGTGTAGATAGGGAATCAAATAGAAAGAGATCGCCGTCTCTGCCTCTTTCCGTAGCAGACAGATGTTTTGGCTACACGCACAGAGCACCGTCAGCACCAGGGCGCCGCGAAGAAACTGAATACGCACCATTTTTGGTTTGGTTGCGCGATCTCGCGAGCATATTCCGCGGCCTTGTCCGTTCACTAGAGGGGGTGAGCAACCGATGCGCAGAAGAGGACATACGCCTTGGTCGCGCATCCCCACCGCGGCAGAAGCCGTCTTGAAGCACTTGGCGGGCGTGCCGTCCTCGCCATCGAGCCCTCCGCGTCCGCCTCGCCGGCCTCTGCGTTGTCGCGCTTGCGCTTGCCCGAGAGAACGGCCGCGCGGTCCGATGCGGCTGGGTCGAGCCCCGCCCTGGTGCGCTGCGCGGTCATCTGCGAGCCCCGCTTGCGCTTCTCGAGGCACTGGGACTCGTCATCTTGGGCGAGAGGGCGATGCGCGATGCGCGCGCGCTCGTCCTCCTCCTCCTCCTGTGGAGTACGGATTAGACAAGCGGGAAGGGAAAGAGGGCACGCACCATGCCCTCCTCGCTGTCGTAGAAGCCCCCTGCCTCGAGCATCTTCTCGCGCTCGAGCGCCTCGAGCTTCTCCACGATGTCGGGGTCGATGAAATCGATGAAGTGGGCGATTTTCTTGCCGTCCACGATCTCGTGCATGATATCCCGAGATTCGGGAGTACATAGGTAGTTCTCTGAAAATCGCGTCAGTGAGACGCACAATGAGTTGCGAGCGAGGACGTACCCTTATGGTTGATGATATACACGCACGCGCCACCCTCGACGTCGCGCGCGAGCTGGTGGCGCTCTGGATCGGTTCTTGTGGTACTTCTTGCGGTCCTTGGCGACCCCGGGGATGCACGGTGGGCGCAGGCGCTCATCGTGCGGCTTGGGTTACGCGACGTGGATGCTGTTGGTCACGGGGTGATCCCTTGGCGTCGACGCGGTGCGCGAGGAGCGCGTCGGTTCATGTCATCGAGCGGTCGAGGTCGAAGAGGGAGGCATCAACGATCAAATGATCCCATCAACAACCGCGAGTTCGCAGTTTGTCATCACGCCGGCGACCTCGACGTGCCACCGTCGGCTCCAGCACCGAGTCGCTGGCAGTGGCATCGCGTAGTCGGAGCTCGGCGCCACCTGATCCCCGATGAGCTCTCTCCCACTCTTGATTTCTTTGCTTTACCGCGACTCAACCATCTTCAGCCCGGGACCATATTCAGCGTTCAGCAGTAACACAGATGGGCCAGGTTAAACCTCACAGGTTGCGGATCATTAACTGTTTGAAACGGTTAAATCTGTTAGTTAAACCGAAAGTTTGTGCTCTCCAGGTGTACCCACTATTTGGGTGCTTAATCGACTTTTAATACACAAATCCCGTTAAACCAAAATTCAAAACCCGTTAAATATACATTAAACTGTAAATTAACCCGTTCAACCAAACCTAGCCAGATTGAACTGGACCCGTTTAACCCGGTAAACCGCTTGGTTAACACAGTGATTCCGCCACCGGTTTAGTCCTGTCGGACTCTCAGCACAGCCCTAAAAGAGAGGGAAACACTACCTACCGTTCCTAGGATTATCCTGTGGGCGGATTTGGCTTTGTACCAGGCAACAGATATACATGTTAGGTATTATCGGTGGGTGACAACGCACCTTGGTTCCAAACTTGAGCCGGAGCTTCTTGCGCTGCGCTGCAATTGGGAAGCGAAGAGGATTATCACGAGGAGAGACAGGTCGGCCAATTAAAACGTACCTGCCGGTGCATGCCACCGACCATTGGTGAGCTAATGAAATTGAATGAGATGGGTGAATGTGGGAAGGGGGGTAAGGGAAGGTTTAGGTAAGAATATCGAAGGGAATGAGGGAGGCCTAGGGTTTATATGAAGGGACAAGGAGAGATGTAGATGGGGGGAAAGGAAGAGAGTGGCACGCCCATTGTTTGATTGCGCAAACAATCACATCGTGCCCGCGGAGTTTGAAATGACTTATCATTTTCCAGGCTGCTCAGCATACTTGACTTCAGTCCGCCACACTTAAATGAAGTTCCGCATTAGTTCTGAGTCTGGTTAACAAGTTGTATGGTAGCACGTTGAAATTCATTCAAAAAATATTTTGCACACTGTTAAACTCAAGTTCAAGTTAACCCACCTAGTTGAATCCAAGTTTAACCCGTTGGTCTAACCATCATCACGGGGCACTGGGCAGCGAGATGATAAGAAAACACCAGAAATCGACGGTTAAACCAACCGATGTAACCAGTTAAAATGGTTAATGATTTGCAACCTTAATGGTTTAACCTGCCTCATCGGGAAGTCGGTTCAGCACCCACGCGACCGAAACACACGACCCACGGAACGAGACAATGTCCTCCGCCCCAGAATAGCCCGGAATGCCACTCCGGATTGGAATTTCCCCACCAAGCTGCTTAACGCGTGAGTACCTTTTTCAACTGTGTCCGTCTTCCAAACCAGCTCAACTCCAATTCTAGCACTGTGCGACGCGTCAAAACTACTCCAGCCGGTCTGCGTAACTTCAGAATAACCTCGATGCGTGATCCGAACGCGTCGGCGCGGCCCCGATTTTTCTTACATTTTTCGAGGTGACGCGGACCGCTTAACGTGTATTCTGTACGGTTCTTGCATTGTCTGGAATCCTGAACCTAATTGACTCTTGTATAATCGCGCGCAGCGCTGCCATCACTTTCTAATAAATATCCACGCTTCCCGTGAGTCCAGGTACGCGACCGCCGCAACCTACGCGCCTCGGTGCGCTGCCCCCGAATTTTTCATTGCAGTTTTGGACTTCCCGTGGACCGCTCAACACGTAGTATCCGGTAAGTTTAGTCACCAGTCCTTGTCCTCGCATCTTGAACTCAGCATACTCCTATAGAATCGCGCGTCGATGCATCAAGGTCATTAGTTCGAGTCTGCACGCTCCACAGCGCAACGCAACCGTCGCGCCGCTCTACATTATCATTCAATTTTTGGTGTTCCCGCCACGTTCCCGACGCGTCTCAAGTACGTACAAATTCAGTGTGGTGGGGTTAACTTGCTAACTCCCCTCAGACCGTCGCTTCTGATAGGCGCTCTACGCGTCGTGCGTCCATCAAACGCGTCAGCGGCGCGACGCGTCGCGCACCAGTTATTACTCGATTTTTGGCGTTTCCGCCACCGCTACGACGCGGTTTAATTAAATCTCCTGCAACGTGTGTCTTACACGGGTCCCAGAACACCTCCGCGCTGCTTCATCAATGCGCGCCTGCGCCTTCGACGCGTCGGGACGCGCCAACGCCTCCGACCTTTAATTGTATACTTTGCCTCCACGCGAGCGCCTCTACGCGCACGCCAAAGCCCCAATATTTAAACATTGGATTTCGCGTTCCCCCGAGCAACGTTTCACGTACGTTCCTCCGCACGGCGTGTATAGTTCAGTTCGCGCTCCGTCACGCCATCACCGCGCCGCCGACATTTATATTCCGGATTTCGCGTTCCCGCGAGCGGGGTTAGGTACGTTCCTTATCCCATTCCTTACTTCCGTTGAGGTTGTGTTCGCGCTCCCCGCACTCCCCCGCGCATATTAATTTTGCATTTGGGCTTCCCGCGAGCGCTGTCACCGCGCCGTCGACGCGCCGCGCGGTGGTATTTTTATTATAGATTTGGTGTTCTCGAGAGCAGGGTATACATTATCTCATCGCTGACATCTAGTTCGCGCTGAGCTCGCGTTCGCGCTGCCGCCGTCGGGCCAGCAGCGCGCCATCGACATGCCGCTGCGTCCCCCAACATTGGATTTACAGTCCCCGCAAGTGATGGTACACGTACATCCCTTCCCGCGTTATCTTTGTTCCGTTACCTACGTCTCGTGTTCAGTTCGCGCTCCCGCCCGCCGCGATCACGCCATCACACCATAACGCGCCTGCCAACATTTAAATTCTGGATTTCGCGTTCCCGCGACCGAGGTACACGTACCTTCCCGCGTCATCTTTTCTAATCGCTGACATATTTCACTTTCAGATCGCGTTCGCACCCCGCCCTCGACATTTTAATTTGGGCTTCCCGCAATACTTCCATTTTGGATTTCAACTCCCCGCGAGCGAATGAATGGTTCGTTCTCGAGTCATCTCAATACCCCGCGTAGCACGCCAGTAACAATTGTCAATCAAGATTTGAACATGCCGGCGGCCCTACTTTAATTTATTGCATTGTCGAGGGTATGCATATTTTCTGTCGCATAATTTCTCACCTGTTAGTTTCAGTCCGCTGATTCGTGGGCGGCGGGTTGAAATGCGCCTTTTACCTAAATTGAACCAACTGGGGGGCATTGAATTGTACCGTGACTCTCGCTGCGATCTCTCGCTTTGACGCCGCCGGTCCGCCTTCCGCCAGGCACCGATTGCAGATCCAGGGTAACTCGTCCCTAGATAGATCGAGATATAGCTGCCCCGTGTACCCCCGTGTACCCCCATGCTAACCCAATTTAAATGGCTACCTTCGGGACGGGGAGACTATTGCCAAAATTTATAAAAACTACAAATGCCTTGTGCAAGTTCACCATCAAAGTGTATTGGGTTGCAGAGATGGGAAACGCGGCTTATCAGGCTCAGAGGAGCAGGGGAAGAGAGGCGAAGTTGAATCCAATTGCGATCGAGACGAATCAGGCGAAGACATGATACATCACGAATCAAGTGGCGATGCAGGTCGACTTCACTCGTTACCATTGGTCGAGGCCGCGGTGAAGTTGAAATCTTGCGTACTTATCTAGACACTGAGTAAGCCCAAGTGCGAAATTGGAACCAATGACATACCTGGATTGAACCGTATCCGACTGCCTCACAAGCCAAAGTGATCTCGAGCCGAGTCGATGAAGGACGAAGGCAAGACGAAGGTGAAATCAAAGCTAACCCTCGGATGGTAACAAAGCAAAACAAACTCTCAACATACCTTCGGTGAATTCCGGTGCATGTCTGGGAGTTCTGTAGGTTGAATCCAAGTCTTTCGCTAGTGTTTATGAGTAGAATAACGAGTCAGTGACTCACGGTGGACAGGCGGGGCTTTGAAGACATCTCCGAGATGCCCGAGATCCAACTGTATCTGAACAAATATTCAACGGGATGGTCCAAGAACCATTCGAGGAGGAGAGGACTTACCATCAATGCATAAAACATCGCCCGTACCTCATCCATGGAGTTGAATGAAGGATAAATTGCCCATAGTTCAGGTTATAATTGCTGAGTTTCGATGCAACGCGAGGCACGATAATGTTATCAGACTGAGTTCAAGTCAGTACTAATCGACTCATGAAATACATTCGAGTGGACTTACTTGGAGAGTGCAGTGGGCTGGAGGGAATCACGGACCATGATTTCGAACTCTATAGAGAAAGGACAAGTCAGTCAGTGGTCAGTATACGATGAAACAATAGCGGACACACCAGGTTTCATGCAGCAATACTTTCGGTATACCGGAGGTTGTACCTTGAGTGAATATGACGGCCTATCGAGACACAGAACCCAAGTCAGTCAATACATAATTTCTATAGTAAAGAATGAAGTCAACATACCTGCGGGCATACCGCCATAGTTTCACCTGTAAATAACACGTCAGTAAGACCGTAAGGATAGAATAAATTGAACTTACCTCATTCATGCGACAATACTTTCGGTATTTAGCGCCATCAGGCATTGAGGGACAGGGGTACGACCTGAATCGACTACCGCAAAGTGAGTCGGCGATTGAGAAGTCATAATTGAAGCAAATGTACCGGCATACCGTACCAGTATACCCGCGGTGGTTTAACTGCTCGAAGTCAGCAAGACCTTGAACTGGGCTCAAGCGTATTAGTGCGTACCTGGTTGAAACAGCGGCAGCGCAGGTCTAATTGATAATAGTTAGGTCAAAGTTGAAGGTAAACACAGTTGAGCCGACGCACCAGAAAGACCAATCGAGGTCCGCGAAGGATGTAATCTCGAGTGAACTTGAAGTAGATCTAGTCCAAGTCAGTAATGAAAGTCAACGTGAAGCACATTGACATACCGAGGCGCTATGTAATGTCAAACCCAGATCACCGAAATCTAAGATGAAAGAGTTACTGAGTAATACAATAATGAACTCGAGTAGACAGACCTCCCGAGATTTGTAGTTTCAGTATTGGGGGCCATGAGGCGGATACAGAACCTGTAAAGGTCAGCTAATCTGTGAATGGAGGGGATAAATGCTGACCTTGTATGAGGCGAGCAATTGACCCAGTTTGCGCGACCGCCGACAGTCAAGATCTAAGTAAATGAGTCAGCATGGAAATGGATAAAATACAAAAAACATACCTTGAGCCGACTAGCGATAGTTGCAGTATTGAAGGTAATCGGGCGAGTGCAAGAACCTGGAAAGATCAGTCAATCTGTGAGTCGAGAAGGCTAATTCGTGCTGACTTTTTTACTTATATCTTGACCGTCGCGCATAAACTGGGTCAATTACTCGCCTTGTATACGGTCCACAAATGAACAGAGCACAGAAAACATACCTTGAGCCGACTAGCGATAGCTTCAGCGAGCTGCCGCTAAAATGGCGATAGTTCTGACGTGTGGTTGAATCCGGTGAGGCTGCGCGGTACGCCGGCGAGCCTGGCGGGAAAGAGTACGAGGAATGAAGCCTCGGCGCTGCAGAGTCGGAGTCGGTGGCGGCGGGACGTCGGAGTGAGTGGCGCGATGTTGAGCCAAGGGTTGTGCCTGCGAAGCGGGGTGAGATAATGAGTACAGGTGCTAAACCACATACCGGAGGCTCCGCGGTTCGTTCGAGGGCGGGAGGTGTGTCGGTGGTCATAAATGCGGCGGGACGAGCACTCGATGCCGAGTAGCCAAGCTCAGCATGACTCCGGCCAGCTATATAGTGGACAATGCGCCCAGGCGGACAATTGCATGTGGCTGGGGGAGAAATCCCATCTTTTGAGGGGTCAGGAGGAGGAGGAGGAGGAGGATGTATTATACTGGCACGGTCCCACATGATCCGCACTGGCTTCCGCACGGTGCAGAAAACCGAAGTCTTATAGTGCGGACTCCGGAGCCTCTGGTCGCGCTAGTACGCGTTGTGTTTTTAAAAAGTTGCTACTGAAAGATAGAGGAGAGAGATAGGTTCCATTAGACGGAAGTCGACGTCGCATACGTCGAGAGCTTGTGTTGCATCCAATGCGCTGCTGGTGGTCAGGTGAAAGCCGAGGAAAGCCGACGGGCGGCTGCACAGCCACACGACGCTCCACGACCTCTGGCTCAATGGGATCCAGATCCTGGTCAGGAATGTACACCGCAAACACATTCCAAAGGGATTTAACCCCCCCCAAGCTTCGACATCTTTTCTTGGATATGGACAGGCATAGAGGAATGCGCGAAGGAATTGATTGTAGGCCCTCGATCGAAACTTGACAAAAAAAACTGACCCATGAATTGTCCTGTCCTTTCCTCAGTTATGACGAATTATCTCGTGTCCGATAGCAAGTGCCTCCGACGCCCCTCTGCCTGCGTTGCATGTGTGCATCATCGACGCACGCGCGCATATGCTCGTCGGCCCCGTTCCGCCAACTCCCGTCCCCTTCTTCCGTACAAAGAAGAGAAGATGCAATATCGAAGCTTCGCGCGAACGATTAAGAGCAACATCCCTCATCTCGCGCTCCTCCCCGTCTTCACCTTCTCCCATCCCCGCCGAATCTCGTGTTATTGAAGCTCAAGGAAGCGCTCACCGCCCTATCTGAAGGGGCTAGAAGATTTCCAGTCCGCGGAAGGCTTGTGGTCGTGGGAGATCTTTCATTTGTGAGGGCCTCAGAGGTGCGCCTTCCAAACACTCCGATTCTTCACGGCGGTCTCAAAATTTCACTTTACAAGGCCTTTCCTTGCAACGCATCCTTCCCGTGCGCCCGTGCATCCCAGCCGACTTCAAATCACGCCGTCGGTCGACTCTCGAGCAGACTCCATCACAAATCCCCGCGTCGGGAGCACAGATATAGCCGCCGACCAGTCCCCAAAAGCCATCTCCAGCCGCGTGAAACAGGGCCACGCCGCTGCCGCACGACCGCATCGGTCTATACATTCGCGCCACACCCTCGCATCCTCGTCACTCACATCCGTCTCCGCACTCGCTTTCCTTCGATCTCCGCGCGCCCCTCAGGACATGCACGACAAGGCGCCGAGAGTGCCCTTCTCTGTATCCCTACGCCGGTGTCTTGGCGCATCCCCCGACCGCGGGGTACGAGCGCACTGAACGCAGCGCCCGATTCGTGGATGTTGAGTGACGTGGCTCCTTACAAGGCCACGGGAAGGCCCGGGTAGATGGGCGGTTATAGAAGGCGGCTGGCGCGGGAGCGGAAGCGTACGCGCGAGGTGGAGGTCGGATGCATCGCCCTGCGTCGCGGATTTCATCGCCCTCGCGGCGGGCGCGACTCCGGCGCTGGACCTCGCGCGTGCATGCGGCCCCACGCGCGACCTCCAGTTGGCCCCTTGCAACGCGCGATGCGAGCTTCGTTCGTCGGAGTTGGGAGTCGTAAGGGGGAGATTCGCCCACGCCAAAGCTCTCACGGCAGACAGGGCACGATCGTGAGGAGCGAGGAGGCAGCGGGGGTTGTGCGCGTCAGAGGTACGGGCCCGAGGAAAGTCCAAGACTCGGCGGCGGTGGAGGAAGGCGACTTTGCGAGCTGGGGCGCAGGATGAGCTGGAGAGGAGGAAGCCACGCCAATCTCCACACGACTCGGCCGAGCCACGTCTGCGATCAAGGGCCTCCGAGTCGTTGAGTTGAGTTGATCGAGCCCCTCCCCGCGTGCAAGGCTTCCGAGTCATCGTGCAGCCGCGTCGCTGCTGAACGCACCATGCGCCGCGGCTTCCAGCGACGGGCGGGTCGTGGGGAGCGGATGTACTGGATGCCGCACCTACCTGTCTACTGCGCGAACTCGGGCGGAGTGGGGACCCGCTGCGGGGGCGTGTCTCGGGTTGGAGAGGAGAGAGAGGGTGATCTGGCGAGCGACGGGGACCCAAGGATGCTAGCCGCGGCTAGATGAGACGCGAGTTGCACTGTGGGCACTTTCGGTCATGATCTTTCCTGCGCGGCCCAACTTGCTTGGGGGTATCATTAGTACGACTTACCCACTGTGGCCTTGAACTTGAATCGCTCTTCGAGCTGTTTGTGCATTCAGTGACCCGGGCGTGCCTTGCACAGCCACTGCATCCTTTCCTCTCTTCGCATTCGTCGCGGGCTCATTAACCTTTTGGGCCCGGGTGTAATCCTCCGAAAGGTTTGTCGTTAATGGTTTGGATTCGAAGCCGGTGTCTATCTGTACCTGCGAATAAAATGGATAGACTGATTACTACATTCTTTGGTTTACCGACTCCACAGGAAAGCTAGACCCAAAATCCCGAGCAACATCCACCAGAGAATATCCATATCAATCCCTCTCCTGGACAAGGCTACCTTCGCTTGGATTCGCGTACCGATTCGGAGGGCGTCTCTGATGCTCCGAGTCTTGGACTGCGATGTACTCGCTTCGACGTCGACTTCCCAAGTAGCAGCTTCTTCTTCGGGCTGGATCGATGCAAGATTGGCCCCTGCGCCTTCAAGTTCCGAAACCTCCAGTTCGATATCTGTTGAAGCGTCCTGATAGTCATCGTCTTCTGACTCCGTCGCGGTTTCCCAGGCTTCGTCCTCGTCGTCGTCTTCCGAATCATCCATCTCAACGTCCAAAAACAGGAACTCCGGCTCGGGAGGCAACAGCGCTATCTTGTTTCGAACCTCGCTAGATTCAGACCTTGCGGCTGCAGCGCGCTCGGTGTCTCCCTTCTCCGCGAGGTAGCGTGCTAGCTGGTCTAAAGCCTCACCCAGAGCTCCGAGGAAGTAGGTTTCGTTGTCTGCGACCTTCCGCATGATGCTGACGGCTTCGTCGCAGGCAGAAATACATTCGTCCCGGCGGCCGACATTCCATAGGATCGAAGCAAGATTTTGCAGACTGCTTGCGAGGGTGGGTAGAAGACGTGGTGTGAGCGAGACCGATTCGCGATACAACTCGATGGCTTTCTCGGCATTCAACAGGGCGGCCTCTAGCTGTCCGGAGGTCGCGAGGCGAAGGGACGAGGCGCTGAACGCGTTAGCTCCCAATTCCTCTCTCCTCAACACGTACAAGCCAGCCTGCATCCATGATACATTTAGCTTGTATCTGGATGTCGCCTCCTCGGAAACCGCCAGGGCTTCGTGGTTCCTTCCAACTGCGGCGAGGCAGTTGGAAAGCGTTGAGAGAGCGTGCACGAGGGACTTTTCTGCAGGCTCCATATCTGCGTGCTTCATGGCTAGTACGTCTTTTCGGCCAGCTGCGACTGCTCGCTCTGCGTCCACGAGGGCATTCCCGAACTGTCCTGCACGTCTCCGGACTTCCGCCAGATCTGCTAGCAGGAGCTGAGTGTAGCATCGGACGTCCACATCATCCTCTGTCCAGAATAATCCGACCTCGGACACTACATTTTGGAGGAGTTGTATTGCCTCCCGGTCTCTCCCGGTCCGTTGGACAAGCCGTATCCGGATCGCATGGTAACGCAGACCATATTTATTTGTCTTTGCCAGCGTAAAAATTGACCTTGCGTCCTGTGCAGCCACAATGGCCTCGGGAATCCGGCACATGTCAGAGAGGACACAAGTTCGATACACAATCCATCCACGTAGTAGGTCGTCCAGATCTTCGGTATGGCCGTTATCACCTGCCAGGCCGCAGCGACGATGTTCGAGTCCTTCATCTATTATTGGTATGACCTCATTGAGTAGCCCGGCCGTCCACAGCCCACTGGAGAAGTCCCATAGCACACGGGCGGTTTGTAAAGATAGAGTTGGCATCGCCGTGCGTAAGTGGCCCACAACCTTCGTCATTATTTCCACCAAGACCAATTGTTGTGCACGACTGACAGCTGGAAGGATTTCGTGCGAAACATCGGCCAGTACCCACTCCAGAATGTCTGGATCCGAATGCGGGTCAGTCATTAGTTGGGATGTAATTTGGTGAACGGCGCTCGTGGCTTGGTGGAAGTGCGTGCCAAAGATGTTTTTTATCAAGGGTGCCACATCACCCTGAAAGTCCCAAGGATATGCTTGGATGACATCCTCGATGATGCCGCCAGATGGATTGAAGTCCTCAATATAGAGCTGCAAATTGTAGGATGTGTCCAATGGTAGCGGCGAACCCGATTTAGGTTCCAGGAAGAGACGCAAAATGCTGAAATCCGGGGGATGCTGTTGACGCAGGTATGCATATGCGTGGAGAATGCGAAGGAAGTGAAATGCGAAGATTTCTGCATAAATACGAGCCAGATCCCGGAATAAAAGTGTGATTTCTGCAAGCATGCCGAGGGAAAGACTGCCTCCCTCGGCGACTTTGCATATCTGATCAATGGATATGTCGATATCTGTTCTGGAAGGAGGGTATTGAGTTGGAAACCTGAGAAGAGTCTGGAAACCCTCTTTCGCCGCTTCGTAGGCCGCGAGGTGTCGATCGGCAGACGCATGGGCCGCAGCAAGGGCAAACCAGGCACGAAGGAATTTCACTGCTTTCCATTCATCTTCTGCTGTCCAGAATAATTCTGACCCCGAATCGGTGAGTTGCCCGGCCATTCCGCAACACACCGCCACGGCTTCTTCGGCATTGGAAATGGCATCCTCGAGCTGGCCAGTCTCCCGCAAATTTTCCGAATGTGCGATCAATATGTCGCTGAGTAGTGGCCGGTAATCCAGATCCGGGAAGAGTTCCTGCCACAGACGACACAAGTCCACAGCTTGATGACTGGTCTCTATGGCAAGATCCCACCGCAATTCATATCGATATCGACGGGAGAGATTCAGGGATGAAAGGCCAAGGTTCGTTAAAACCCCTGAATGTGAATGAAAGGGTGTGCCAGAGCAGCGGCGAAGGATTTGAATTGACATGCGATACCAGGCTATCGCTTCTGAATTCATCTGCAGCCCATCCAAGTACTGCCCGATGCGGACGATTGTTCCCAAGGAGGCAAACACTATTTCTGGCGGAGATTCATCGATTTGGAGTGTCAACGCTAGAATGTTGTAGAGGACGTGCGTGGCCGAAACCGGTTTCATGAAGGTTAGGGTTGTGATATCCGAAAGCGGCGTGACAGGAACCAAAGTACTGTTCGCTATCGCAGCCAGTTGCAGTTGTTGGAGGGAATCGACGAGACGCAAAGCTTGCGCGGAAAGATATTGGAACTCGAGAGTCTGATGTGCCGTATCCTTCAAACACTCTATGAGCTGAGTTCCCAGTTAAAAACAAGAACCCGCTCACTGATGCCATTATTTCCATCGTTCGGTTCATCGCATCTTGACCGAATTGGGTTTCGAGTAGTACGCGGGCCATCATTCGCTCCAGTCGCTGCAATTTGACTTGATTTTCGACGTGGTTCACGATCAATGTTTGTTCGACGCGCAGTGTGGTATTTTGAGTATGGTGAGTGGTTTCTTCAATGCGAGTAGTTGTTTCTTCAACGCAAGTAGTTGTTTGCTCGATTCGAGCAGCAGAGAATGCCTAGGACTAGCAGTAAGCACCTATATCCCGAGTAGTAAGATACACTCACCGTGAATTGGAGGTAACATTTGTTCACATGCTCCTTCAGATGTCGTATTTTTGCCTCGATGTCGTCCCGCTTTATCCACACTTTGAGTTGAGACCCGAAACCGCGGAGCCCTGCGCTGCGCTGCGCGGGAGAGATCTTGCGACATGCTGATAGAACATATAGCATGTCCCTGAGCCACAAACTTCAACAGAAAACTCTCAGCCGTGCATGGAAACCCTTACGCTCTAAGATCTCCCAGGGCGCCTAGGCGCCTGGGATTGTCCCTCATGACCCCGAGAAAGGTCGGCCATTTCAGCAAGGACGCGAAGAATATCGTCGACGACGTCGCGGATTTGCCGCCGGTTCTCGCTAACCTGCACTGACCTCAGTCGACGAACAGAAGATAAAATATCTCGCACCTTGTCTATCGAGCGCTTAATGCTCTGTCCCACGTCGATGAGGTCTTTGATGAAGGTTGCGAGGGTGACGACCGTCATGGTCATACTGAGTGGGTCCATTCTACGTTCGAGCAGCGACGGGCGGGGAGAAAGTGAGTGGTGGAGGTCAAGATCGAGTAGACGCCGATAACAGCCTTGGCTGTCAAAAACAATGGCACAGCTCTAAATATGGCGGTCAAAATTAAACAGTTCCAAGAGATCATTCCAGTGCTGTTGCTTCTGGAACGCAGTGACCCAGCTTCGCGTTCTACCAGAATGCATAAAAGTCGTTTGGGGCGGAATTTTCCGGGGTCCGTTAAAATTTGGCTTCGCAAAGCCAGGTACTCATTTCCAGTAGACTTAAACAACAGAATAAGCAGCGGGTAGCACCTCCGACTACCCCTATATCCAAAGATGTAAGCACAGGAATAGAGAGTAAACAGCCGAAATAGACGAAGAGGACATGTCGACAGGAAAGGCTGTGGTCACGACATCAATCTTAGCCAGGATAGCGCCGAAACTGTACACCACAGAAGTATCAAGAAGGCTATGCCGGATTCGAGGGATCTGAGGCGCTGAAGGAAAATATGTCGAGTGGAAGAGCGGGCACTGCGCGGCGACGGTGTACATAGCCGCACGGCTCGCTGAGGTCCATGAAGTAGAGCACGCAGCTCTTGAAATGGGCGAGCGCGGTGATGCTCTGCGTCTCGAGGGAGGCATCAACGATCAAACGATCCCATCAACAATGACATCACCTCCTTTGGCCGAATTTTTCTTCCAAATGCTTCGACCAGGCCCAGCGTTAAACGTTTACTATATTCCATGGTACATTCCCTGCGATCTTGGTGCTTCGCCGCCACCCGAAACCCGCAGCTCGCCGCGCGCGCGTCCACGCTTACTCAGTCTCACTAGGCCCTTGCCTACTATCTTTCCTTCTCCTCTTACTCTTCCAGTCCGTCCGGGCCACCCACAGCTGCATTTCATCAGGCTCGAAGGAATGGGAGCTCTGGATCTTTGAAGAAAAGGAATCCATCAAGCACATCAAGTTTGTGTATGCACGCGCCGCCGCTTTATGAATGCATGCACGGTACTTGCGATACGGACAACGTCTACTCGAGTGGCATGTCGGAGACCGTCCTCGGGAATGCGATGACGAAACTCCAACTCCCGCGCGAGGAGATCGTGATGATGACCAAGGTAACTGTTTCCCCTCTGCCGCATTGAATATGCACAGATCCGCGACGCAGTGGGCAAACCCCGGAGACGCGACTCGATCGGAGCTGTTCCTCGCTGGGGACGGACCACTTTGGGGTACGTCAATCAGCATCTCGGATACATCTTCGATCCATCAAGCGAGCTTGCAGCCCTCCAGCTTGAGAATCCTCAGTGTTGCTTTCTCTGCCAGTCGATTGACTCCCTCCGGTCTACTACGAGACTCCGATCGCTGAGGACGAGATTCAACCGTGGGATTATTGGGGTCTGATATGACGCGACCAGTCGCCCTCCAGACGTAGTCGAGGCCGGACTGTGCGCTCCAGTTGTCCCGCTGCTGCAGTGGATTCCGCGCTTCCTTCCATTTCCTTGAGTAAGGACGCCCCTCGGCCGCGGCGCGCTCACCCACACCGCTCCGGACTCCGCGCAGCAGAAGACCGTGCGCGCAGCGAGCGACGAGATCCCGGCCGGCGCGCGTACGTTCTCCCCGGCTCCGGAAACAAGAACTTGAACGTCGTCCTTTGGTATGTCTCTCGATAATGAGTCTTGTGTTGACTTCAGCATAACGTAAAAGAGATCGCGAAGAAGCACAATGCGACTACGGCGCAGGTCGTGCCCGCGTGGATCACAGCCAAGGTCGGTTCGTGCTTTTATCCCTCGCACCGCTCGACAGAGGTAAGCGCGCCCATCGTCGGTCCCTCGTCTCTCATGGGCTCGACGACCTCATTGGTACGCCCGCGGTTTCCTCTCTATGAATTGTTGTATTGAATGATTGTTTAGCTGTCCTCAAGTCAAGTTGACCCCGGAGGAGATGAAATACCTCGAGAAACCGTACGCGGCGATGGGTATTATTGGATACTCGTCGAATTCTGTCCTATGTAAGTTGCTTTCTACCGGGACACGGCGGCCAATTACTGTAACACACATCGATTTGTTGTATTATATTTATATTCGTGGCATATATTTTTGAATAGGTCCCTGGCGGAAATATAAAATGGCGCATCAAGGAGGCGTGTCGCGCCGCTTACATGCATGAAAAAACCAAGCTGCCTGCGAACGGTATCAGGGGAGGGATAGTTGCAAAGGGGACTAGGCTTACTGAGGCCATGGAAAAAATACCGCGCCACATAACAGGCCAATAGAAACTTTGAACGATATCTGAACCGAGGTGGCGCGATCAGAAACAATTTTATACATCGCGTTGGAATGGCGCACTTGATAAGATGCTGCGCGAGTGTAAACCTGCTAAGTGCCAAGTGAAACATGGGAATATGAAGGAACGTACGGAATACGCAGCTATGTAAAAGGGTGGGGTAGTAAGCCCTAACATCGATAAAAGACGAATAAATACGGACGACTAAAAATCTGGGGTCCCAATATTCCACTGAATCGAGCGGAGGCATTGTGCAAGCCTGGAAGCGTAATTAGTGAACGGGCGATGCTCGTGGTTACATATATAGAAGGGTGTACCAATTGCAAGACCAGCCATCGCCGTCCCACGCAATGCTTGAACGCGTTTGGGCCAGCTGAAGCAAGAATAGTTAGCCCACATACGCAGTCGTTAAAGTACACTGACAGCATAGGCTAATGATCCCGAAGCTCCGGTTGAAACTACGAGTACGAAATACCGGACCCCGACGCTGTCGACGTAAAGAAGGACAATGTAGTAGGCGATGATCACTAGATCGAGGATTATGCAAACAGGGAAAGGGTTGATCTTCCCGCGCTCGACTAGATATTCAAGAATTAGGACGAGGGAGAACGCGGCGAACGAAGGAGGCATAGTGAGCACGTTGGCCATGCGGGAGTTGGTGAATCCTGCGGAGGGATAAACGACTACAGAAGGAGTAATTATTTCACGACCTACCGAGATCTTTGATGACTGTGGGCAGAGAGAAACTGATACCTCCACCGACGCCCGCATAAATACAGGCCGCCCTGCGTTATGTATGAGCGGGGAACGAATGTTAATAGATGCGATGTAGGGTCGGTGAACAACAACCTAGCCGCATTCCAATATTTCAAAGTGTACATGGCTCCGACAATCGTGCCGCCGACACTGTGATGCATCAAAGTTCTACGAACGGCTTGAATTAGTCCAGTAATATTATTCTGCTGAGGATGAGAATTTACTCTACTTGAGATCCATGCAGCTTGCGCGCGCATAAAATACGGGAGCAAGGTGAATGCGGCCAGGGAAGAATATGCGAAGTGGTTCGAGTTTCAAGAATTCCGAGGTAGATAGATAAATGAAGGTGAGGGTGTCCGATGAACGGAGCCATGACGAGTTAAAAGTGAAAGAGATAATGTGCAGAAAGGGTGAGACCGGCAAACGGTGTCATGTTTCGTGTCTTGAGAGGAGTACAAACCCCGCAAGGAAAGACTATTAGTAATTGAAAGGTTGTAGGATAATGCTCTCCCAGGAGGAGCGCGACGAGATCTCAATAAACAAACCGTCCTTGTGCATCGCTGCCAACTCGAGAGAGATGTCATGTGAGAACTCGTGGTCGACAATCAGCACGGAAAGACTCCGATCAAGAGTGTCCGTCTCCCGCGCCGCCTCCAACCACTGTTTTGAGAACAGATGTAGAAACGCCGGCAGGGAGGACCGCTGGAGGAGCGTCTCGTTGAAGTCCCCGATTTCGAGCCTACTGAGATGTGGCATTTGCTGCACGAGGTGTAAGACCATGCTATAATCGATCGAGCGCAAGTAAAAGCGGAACGACGTGAGGGATGCCGCACAGTCTGAGCGCGTGAGGAGACCCAGGACCGCCTCCTCATTGGCGGTGTAGTGGATGGTGAGACTCTCGAGGCGAGGCGCCTTCAAGAAATCGAGCAAGGAGGTGTGATGTTGGTCCACAAGGTCCTCGTGTTCTGTTTCGATCTGCAACACTAGAATGCGCAGGTGCGGGAGGTGAACGATGCTGGTATCCCGGGGAAGAATCTCGTTCTTTGTGAAAGCAAAGGTGCATTCGACGATCTTGGACAATTTCCGGAGCGTGGAGAGTGCCTCAGTGTTTGAGGTAAATGTTGTCGAGAGACGGGTGAGCTGGTGCCACGGAAGAGAAAACGAAGCACAGCAAAAACCTCTGACATCCCAGAAAAGAGCGTAGAGGGACGTTAACTTCGGCGCAACGGCAAAAACATCCCAAAACTCTTGATCTATTGTGTCGACATCGGCTGCTAGATCGATCGTCACGAGGACAGTGGTCAAGGCGGATAGGCGACCACGGATGGCTATTATCTGGCGAAGAAGGGGGGATGCCATGCTGATCTCAGCTTTCTGCCATCGCTCAGAGGAGGACAAGATCGCATCGAGAACCGGATGTGACTCGTGTCCAGCCTCTTCGAAAATCTTGAGCGTCAACGGCACGTTTGCCGATCGTTGGAGGCAGAGTTTTGCCAACGGAACTGCTCCTCGTTCTCCCACACGATCTAGGTGCATAAAAATCATGGACCACAACGCGGGCGTCGACAGTGCCACCGCGGACCAGTACCGGCAGATGCGAGTAAATAACCACGGAGCGTGGCGGGTCACTGGGGGAAGGACCTCAGAAATATCGCCAAAATGGAACGTGGCGTGGACAACAAGGGAGAAGATCTCCCCGAGTATTTCGGGAGGAAGGCGCCGCATTGGAGAGAGGAGAGCTTTATGAGTTTTTACGGATTGCATGAGGGCTTCGCGACGCAACTTGAGGGACGCTCTGGCTTCATCAATCAATGCAACCTGGGATTCTAGTTCGTCGATGTAGGAAAGGGTGAGAGTGGATTCCATGCTGCCGACTCGGAGCGGCACATTCGATTCAATAAGATGGGCGAGGGAGGCCGGGGGAGTAGGTGTTTCAGGGATAGTGAAGGAGAAAGAGGGCGCCATGATTAAGCTAGAAGCCCGGTGACATCCGCCTTAGGAAGTTTTTGGGAAGAGCTGCTAAGAACATAATTATTATTAATTCAAGCAGCAATTGAAAATATATTGTCACATGCACGCACATTGGACGAAAATCCGCGAACCGTTTAGTGGATTTATACCAAGATCCCTGCGGAAGAGCTCCCTAATGGTACCAAGCTTGCTTGAGGCGATGGCTGAAAAGTCGAGAGCAAGCTGAAAACAACAAGAGCAAACAGTGATGGTTGATGGCTCACAGTGGCTGTGTTTACTCCCTCCGCACGATGCACGTAGTCATTGCGCCTGGAAAAATTATCTGGCCTTTCCGTTGTTGAAATTGTATGACATCATCTGCCTCCCTCCTATGATTTACTTAGAGGTCTTTTTAATACTTACAAGGCATTGCGACGACCGCGGCGAAGCGTAGTGCGGTTCAGCTCACTCTACACCACGACATCCGCTTTCTCCCAGTCTTTTATTATTCCCTCGATCCGGGAAAGATCCCGAGCGAGGATTTAATGGACGCACAGACTCTTCCGGACGACGCCCTTTCAACAATCACGCGCGCCTTTCTGTGTTTGGAGGACCTATTTAATATTTGCACCCCCCCGTCGGGATCACATCCCGATTTATGGCGAGGGCACTGCACGAATACTTCTCAGCTCTTCATCACACAGCGCATGCCAAACGAAAGACTGGCCCGACCACAAGAAGTGCTGCGGAAAACGGTAGTTCGATCCCAAGATCCTCGCACCCACATCGCAAACTTCCTATGAGTTCATCGGCTGTCCAGCTCCGGTCGAGGAATTTATCCGAACGCCTGCATTGTGGCGACAGATTTGGTATCTGAGCAAACCGGACTCCCAACGCTCCTTCTATCATGCAAGTTTCAATACTCCCCTTACCTGAACCTTTGACGAAATCTACATCTGCTGCAGTTCGATACGACGCCCAAGCACACACGATCCATTATCATCAAGCATTCTCCCGGTGGTAAGTCTTTCCGCGTTCCGTTTCGTATTGCTCACTCAACATAGCTCGAGACGTCTTCCTCGTTGCCCGCCGCCGCGCCATGACCTCCGGCTCTGTTCCAGCCATCCACATGATGTTTTCTATCGTCACGCATGGGGGGGTGGGCGGAATGACGATCTACGACATCAGCGTCGATCAAGTTCAGCGTCAATTCGAACTGGAATATCGCATTGAGATCACACCGGCTAGTATCCAGGCCGCGGAGCCGTTTGCACCGCCTACGCCGCAGGAGCTGAAAGAGGAGCACGAGTATCTGGAACAGCACTTGAATCGCGTCGCTCAAGAGCCTCATTGCGGCCACTAGCCTATCTGCAACCTTCTCTCATCACTCACCATCTTCAGCCAGAGACAATTACAACGTCTTTTTGTCCTGCGGAATCGAGGAAGAAATACTCGCAGGACCACTCCACATTGAACGCTTCCATATATGCCTAATAACCTGTGTTGACTTATGAGTTGTCTCGCAATCTCGTGTGTAAAGGCTTCGTCAAGGAATACTGTACTCCCTTGCACAAGCAAACTGCAAATAAAGCATTTAAAAATTAACTTGTCACCCGAACCTGAAAAGAACTTCGCCCTTCACCTCGAGGACAAGAAAGGCTGAGAATATGTACAGCGGCCCATGGTCCAAGCCCGGATCGAACGGCGCGACTCCTGCATACCTTTTCTATGTCAAACGATGCAGTGTGGCAGATACAAACCACTGTGCATTCGACCTTCGACACTCCCGGAGGACGAATCCCCTCCCGCGCCGCCTAACGGTGTCCCGTTCGTTGACGCGACGCAGATGCGGCCCCTGCTCTTGCGTTCCAATCGCTACTGGCTGGGGGGCTCCATTGGCGTCACTGCGCGCTTCTTGCGTCGGAGCGCGTGGGGCGGTGTGCTTGGAGCGGTGTGCTTGGGGGTGTCGGCGGTATCAGCGGTGCCGGCGGTGGCGGATGCGAAGTCGGGGTTGCGATCGTGGTGGGATCATGGCGTCTTTTCGTCCCATGCGAAGGGGAGGTGACGAGACGAGGCGAGGATGCAAGTGCGCGGCGCCGCCCGCTATCAAGTCGGAGAAGGAGGCCATCCACTAGCGGCGTATGGAGTCGATTGAGATGGATGACGGTGATTCAAAGGGGCAGGGCGTGGTGCGCATCGACATCGCAGGGGTCACGCTTCCTCAAAATCTTCGGTCTTGCGGACTCAGTCTCGCGTTGGTACGCGTTTTTAAAAAGAATGTTGCTATTGAAAGTTGGAGA